>BRDA01001487.1:84795-114803 GCA_036984385.1 Crenuchus spilurus | reverse complement strand
CATACCGTCACAAGTAGTCATATTTATGAACGAACAGTAGTCGGGATCATCAAACGATGCCCTGCGCCCAGTGAGGGGGTGGGGGTCTAACCGCGACCCTAATAAGGATTAAGCGGGTGTGATAATGAATGAATGAATGAATGAATGAATGATTAATCTGAATTAATACTGAACTCCCAATAGAAGAGGTTTGGAAAGGGTTATTAACCAGCATTTACATAATGAAAATCACTATATAATGCTTAGTACATAATGTACATAATGCATTCATATAATACTTTAGTACAGCTGTTTACTATTTGCTGAGGTTTAGTACATATTTAGCACACACTATGCTAGTTAGCAATCCGAATCAGTGTGAATCTATATTTGGACCAAGTCGTTTAACAATAGATATAAGAATGGACTTTGTCCCCCAAAGTTTTTGTGCAAAGCTGGAAACTGTGCTAAGCAAACTACTAGGGCTGATGACAAGCAAGTATTTATACTGATGAACACTGCCATACGGAAGTGTGTGGTTTCATTAAAAATGTTTATTCACAAGGCTTTAATGATCTGTTTTATTAGATGATTAAGAATCCATGTAGATTGCTCTCAGTTGTCAGATTAGCCCACTTGTAGAAACTGACCACTGCAGAGCCAACGTAAGAAAATTTAAATTTTTCTTGTGTATTGACACATTCCAACCAGTGAGATTGCCAAGATGCTGCTTTAACAAATTTGTATTTTTGTATTCTAACTGCGTATATTTTACTTTTATCTATATATCTGTCTGTCCGCCCCTCCTTATCTGTCTATCTATCTATCTATCTATCTATCTATCTATCTATCTATCTATCTATCTATCTATCTATCTATCTATCTATCTATCTATTAATCTTGTCTTTTCTCTCAAAAATTCTTCAACGCGCTATTTTTGTCAAGCTTTCTGTTTCCCAAAACCAGCTACAGGACTCATACCGCACACTCAACTGAAACTGCCCTGATAGCTGTGACCGAAAAGGTCAAGATCTGCCAGAGTGTCATCAATTCTTATCCTTTTTGACCTTTCTGCAGCCTTTGACACGGTCAACCATGAGATCCACCTGTCCATCCTCTCTAACCTCAGGATCACTGACGCTGTGGGGAAGTTGTTCAGATCATATTTAGATGGATGGTCCTACCAGGTAACATGGAGAGGGTCCATGTCCTCTCCATGCCGGCTCTCCACTTGTGTCCCACAAGGCTCAGTACTGGGTTCTCTTCTTTTTTCACTATACACTCCTTTCTTGGTGAAATAATTTTGTACCACTGTTATGCTGATGACACTCAACTGATGTTTTTTTTTTCTTTTTTTCTTCCTTCTGACATTCAGGCATCCAACCACATCTCAACATGTTTGGCTGACATCTCTACATGTATCAACTCTAGCAAGACTGAGCTTTTATTCATTCCTGGAACCACTGGTTTGCATCTTGAACTTCCTATCCTTTTTGAGAACTCCACTGATGTTCCCTCACAAGAACTAAAAAGGCTTGGTGTGATCCTAGATGACCAGCTATCGTTTTCTACTTACATTGCAAACTTGACTCAGTCATGCAGGTTCCTCCTCTTCAAAATTCAACTTGTATATATATGGCATAATTTGTCTGCTGTTCAAAAAGGCATGATGACAGGGTACTAGGTGAAGAGTTACAGCATCTCAAAAACAATGACTATCAGTATTTCACCTGCAAATTTAGCAAATTAACGAAATGTAAGATAATTATATGTATATAATCTTACATTTTTTTTATTTGCAAAATTTGCATGTGAAATACTGAAGGTCATTGTATGTCTGAGGTGGCTGACATTGACTATAACCATGGTTATGACCAGCAGTGACATTAATAGACAGCCATAAGCAACATTTCATAACAGTCCTCTCTCTAGAAGAGAACATTACACAATACTGCTGTATTGTGAGTTAGAAATACTAGCAGTCTTTGTCATTTGTGCAGCATAGACAGTAGTAATAGTACTAACCCTCCTACATCATGACCATCATGAAGTGCTGCATCTCTTAAGCCCATAATCTCCTGCTGTTTCTCTTCTATCCATCTCTCTCTATCTCTCATTCACAGCTGCCTGCCTCTCTCCATCTCTCAGCTTACTACACATCACTATAGTTCTCCTGACTGCCTCTGATTGGACTGTGTGGGCAGGAGGAGATTAGGGGGCGGGCCCTCATCAGCTGGAGGGCAAGAGCAAAAAGAGAGAGGAAGGGAGGGAGAGAGAGGGAAAGATGCTGTCGCTTTAAGAGTATTTTTAGGCTGGCAGTTAGCAGTGGTCAGTGGTGGGGAAAATTATCTTTAGAGGTGGCAGTGCAGTGGCAGCCTGTGAACATGGCCGATGAGGACAAATCCTCACTGATGGAGATGTGGGTTTAACAGCTTCACAGCATCAAACACACCCTAGCATCTCACAGCCTGGTGGTCTTAGGTGTGTTTGTTCTTCACCCTTTTGCTCTTTGGGGACTGAACAGAGGTATGTGGCTGTTATGTGTCCTTTATTGTCAGTTTAATAATAAAGATTTGTGTTATAGAAGTTTAAAGAATGCAGGACAGCATGTGTTTGTGCATGTGTTTTGCTACAATATGCATTAAATGCAACTTTCTTACATTTTTATTAATATGCAGTTGGATAGACAATTGGATATACAGCATTTTGTAATGAAAATTACATGTATTATATCTGTCTCTCTATGTAAACTACGTCCAGGTGTTCTTTGTTTGTAGATCAATAGCAGGTTCAGTTTTTACCTCTCCAGGGCAGGTATTTAAATTTAATGAAACTGGCAAACAGTGTGTGATCAGGTTACTGGATGGATTACAACCTGACCCTCTGCTGTACTCTACACTCTTATGCAGTGTGTGTGTGTGTGTGCATGCTATCAGAGGCATAAGTTCTTGTACAGAGTGTGAAATTTGACTTTTATGAATTCAGTCTTTTAGGGATTCATATATATTTTGGGCATATAACTACTGACTGGAAATACATTGTGTGCCTGTGTCCTGGTGTGTGTGTGTGTGTGTGTGTGTGTGTGTGTGTGTGTGTGTGTGTGTGTGTGTGTGTGTGTGTGTGTGTGTGTGTGCCCATGCATAAGCTAGTCCATCTGTTTTTGTATTTGTGCCTTGGAACATGGTCATGCCTTGGTATGACAGGCCTGAATGATACTGGGGATTATTGCAGTGCCTAAAAACAGTCAAACATGTAACCACCTAAATTATTCTCAAATGGAGAATTTTCGAGCCTAAGCCTAGACTAAAATCCAACATCTCTCTTCATTCCAGTCATGTGTCCTGCATTAGCTGATCATAAGTGGACAGCGAATAGTGCTGGTGTGTCTAAGGTGGACTATGTTCTGATCACTCAAACAACCAGTGGAGTTGATCAAGGATGCATAAGACAACAAGACATTTCTAGTCTGAATGTGAATGTCTGGATGCAGCTTCAGTTACATTAAAAACTGCCTTAACTGTGTCATCACAACCGCTGTTTAGTTTATTTTTGTAGTATCTGTTTAGGTTAATATCCTATATTCTTTAGTTTAGTTTAATATCCTTTATTAGTTATGTTAGCAATCTCTGTAGTGCAATATCATAACAGCTGGGAAGCATTTTTGTTTGACAATAAAAGCACCCTGCTGTAAATGTAAACATCATAGTTTATCTTGTAATGAAATTCGATCACCAGTCGTCACTGGTGACGCATTCAAGACGCATGAAAATGTCAGTGTGTAAATAGCTGTACATTTGAGTACATGTGATGAGGTCACTTGAGACGGATGTTAATTACAGGTATGAGCAGGATCTATAAAGCATTATAAATGATGATTCACAATTGGTATTGCTACTGAGTCCAAGATTAGACTTCATCTATGTCTGAGACACTTGTCCTAACCATGAAAGCACAACATGAACAAATATTCCATACTTCAGTTACATGTCTGTCTAATACAATATATAGGATGAAAACACATTCCTCATATTCCTCAGAATTGCTTGATTCATTCAAAAGCTCAAAGAATATCTGTGGTTGGTCAGCATGCTGCATGTAATACATTCAAAGACACATCAGAGGCTCAGTTGTACTCTTCTTTAACATCAGTATTGCAAAGATCAATGTGATTACACTGATTATATAGTGTGTGCAGCCCTAGCATATTATATCCATTCTCATATGCTGGTGTATGTTTGCATTTGAGGGAGAGAAAGACTTGGTGACCATGGAGAGTAGACAACAAATGTCTCAAGGTTTATGCATGCTTGATGTGTCAGCACCAGTGGAGCACACAGCTTTCAGACAGGAAAGCAGACATGGCTGTACATGCCCTACAGCAAGCTTTATTATCTTAAGTCACCAGTGCAAGTACAGGTACAGTGCACATTTGAAAGCCCTGGTCAACAAACAATATGCAGACAGTACAGACTGTGCATTACAAAGTCATTGTCATAATATACACCCATACACACATCAAATGAATTTGAATTGAACCAGAATGATATATTCACACATGTATGCATGTTCTTCCATAATCAACTATATTCAAAAGGGGTTTATCATGCTTTTGTTAGTGTAACTGTCTCTACTGTCCAGGGAAGGCTTTCAATTCAATTTTGTAGCATTGCTGTGAGGATTTGATTACATTCAGCATTAACAGCATTAGTGAAATCATGATGTTGGATCATTATAACTGCACCTCATCCCCAACTCATCCCAAAAGTATTAAATGGAGCCCCATCATTAGAATACAGTTCCGTTGCTCCAAAGCTGAATGCAGGGGACTTTATACACCCAAAGTCTTATTCTATTAGCAGTGCTGCTCTACTGGGACTAGACAAGCTGTGTGTGTATTTGCACATCTCTGTCTGTGGGTGTAATTGAAGGAACTGAACACATTAATTAGAAGGGGTGTCCACAAACATTTGGACATAAAGTGTACGCATGCATGTAGAGTATATAAACACAAATCTGAATTTGATTACAGTGGAATGTAGACATAGGACACAAAGTCTATTCCACAGCCAAAAACACAAGAGACTGGGACTTGTAGCTCATCATTTAAAAAAATCTATTTTACAGTTTTCCAGGCAATTAAGGCATGGCTTCAAAAAGGTTTTTATGCTGTTGGGTGACTATTTGAGTTTATTGTTAGTGTTACGTTAACAGTGGATGGATTAGGTTTATTGGGGGATGATTATAGTCAACACTTTACACTCCTCAGTGATAATCAATCAATCAATCAAAATGTATTTATATAGCGCTTTTTACAATGGGCGTTGTCATAAAGCAGCTTTACATATTTAATATCAAACAATCTGAATCTAAGCCTGATGAGAGCAAGCCGAAGGCAACAGTGGCAAGGAAAAACTCCCTCAAGGCTGGAGGAAGAAACCTTGGGAGGAACCAGACTCTCAAAGGGGATCCATCCTCCTCTGATCAAACTGCTCACACAGATTTACATCCTTAGTTAAATCTGACATTGTGCTATAGTATATAACATGAATGATATTAATAATAATGATCATTGCATCCATATTAGGTATCATAATTTAAAATGCAGTAGCATTAGAGCTTTAGTCCAATGTAAGTGAGCAGCAGGTCTGGTGTCAACCTCAGGTAAACCCAATTCGGAGCAGAAGGAATTTACCGCAGTAGGTGTAATGGACCTGGTGGTCTGTTGTGGACTGCAGGAGAATTCAGCCATCAAATCCCTTCAGTGGCCATTTCCTCAGAAAAGAGAGATAAAACAAATAAACAGGTTTTTAGCTAATGGGTTGTATTTTTTATGAACTAACTGGTCTTTTAATAAGCCTGTTTGAGCTCACTTTTCTCATCAGTTTTACTTTTGTCTTCTGCATAATGCTCTCCCAGATAGCATATGGAAGATTTTCCATCCAGAAGAAGTAGAGCATCCATTTTTTTTGTTTTGCTATTCAACTTTCAAGCAGATTTCTAGTGAATCTGTGTGCTGTGAGACTAAATACAGCTATTAGCAGTGGCAAAAATGACACATACCTGGAAAATCATTAATATTTGTAGCCGAATTGGGTTCAAATTTTCAGACATTTGCTGAGATATCTCTAAAACAGTACCCCATGACCCCCATGCAAATCTCATCCAATCTGAAAGGGCTTAAGATGTAAAATTTCTGCCTGGGAAGGTGACACACTCAAAACTGGGTTCAATGAGCAATGTCATTGACACCCAAAATATATTATACATTTATTGCATAGACATATACATTATTTCTATACTATACACACTATAAATACATGCAATTGTATATGTGAAAATGAATTTTCATTATTGCATTCAAACAGATGGCCATTCACAATTACCTTACATTCATTCATTTTGCTCATATTTATAGCATTAAGTTAACCAACTGAAGTGGAAAAAGTCTTTATAGATTGTATGTAAGTAGAAACAGCAATGGAGCATTGACCATATGCATACTGGGCTTCATGAATGTGTAATCTCAGAGTCAGAGCTGTGTGAGTCAGTTGAGAGGCAAGTCACTGCAACTGTAGGCTAGCAACCACCTTGCTAACTCCGCTCCTCCTCTTCTCTTACATTTTGCTAAGTGTAAATGCCAACTGGTATAAATGAACTGACGTGTGTTTGAGTTCAAACTGGTCTAGTGTCTGCCCACACACAACATTCACCAGAAGTATGTCTAACACTTTAGGCAGTATCCACTTCAGTCAACTCTGTATGTTCACATGTTAAGGCTTGTTAAATATGTACATGGAAAAGGCATTTAAAATGATAGTTATACTGTTATAGGAATTAGGAATGGAAGTCTGCCATTGCAAGCAGGTCAATTACGTTTTAAGGGCTAAAACAAGTCCAAGCTGTCATATGCTTGCTCTAAGATTCTCATTCAGTGTCTAAAGAGGGATGCGTTACTTAATATGAGATGTCCTGGAGGCCCTGGAAACCCCCAATTTAACATTTTAAGTGTTCCTGGCTCAGCATCCATTTCAGCTCATTAACAGCCATTTACTGAGCAGTATTTTTTAAGGCAAACTGAAATGTTTAGTGTATAGGAGTCTTACAAGACCAGATCTGGGAACAAACTACATGTATGTAATAAGAAATTTCATAACGGCATGCTTAATCTCAGTAACCAAAAACAATAATTCAATAGTATTAATATGGGGGGCATTAGTATGGGGGCAGCCATGGCCTAGTGGTAAGGATCTGGTCTTGTGACCAGAAGGTTGCTGGTTCGATCCCCAGACATCAGACATGTCTGATCCCCAGACATCTTTCAGACATGACTAAGGTGCCCTTGAAAACTGCCCCTAACTGTGCCCCTAAGGTGCCCCTAACTGCTCCCCGAGCGCCGGTGGATAAGGGCTACCCACCGCTTCGGGCACAAATTCTCACAGCCTAGTGTGTTCACTAGTGTGTGTGTTTCACTGCACCAATGGATTAATTAAATTGGATTAAATGCAGAGGTCAAATTCCGTTGTGTGAAAATCACATTGGCTAAATTGGTTGATCTTAATCTTAATACTAAAACTTTATTGCTCCTGATTTTGTAGGTTAACTGATTTCAACTCATACATTCACTGGCCACTTAATTAGGTACACATACTTTGCATATACACTCACTGTCTATTTATCAGCTCTGCTGTGCATATTATTGCACTTTGTAGTTTAATTACAGACTGTAGTTCATCTGTTTCTCTGTATACTTTGTTTTGTTTGTTTGCCTCCTTTCACCTGTTCTTTCACCACCACAGAGCAGGAATTGTTTGGGTAGTGGATCATTCTCAGCATTGCAGCAACACTGATGTGGTGGTGGTGTGTTAGTGTGTGTTGTGCTGGTATGAGTGGATCAGACCTGCTGGAAATTGTAAACTCTATGTCAGCTCACTGTCCACTATATTAGACACATCTACTTTATTGGTCCACCTTGTAGAGGTAAAGTCAGAGACAGTAGCTCATCTGTTGCTGCACAGTTTGTGTTGGTCCTCATGTCCTTCACTGGTGGTCACAGGACACTTTTGGCTAGGTAGTTTTGGTTGGGGCACTATTTTCACTGCAGTAGTGACACTGAGGTGTTTACAAACATCAGCAGCTCTGCTGTCTAATCTACATACAACACAATGCACACTAACACACCACCACCACATCATTGTTACTGCAGTGCTGAGAATGATCCACTACCCAAATAATACCTGCTCTGTGGTGGTTCTGATAATTAAAGAACAGCGTGAAAGGAAGCTAACAAAGTATACAGAGAAACAGATGGACTACAAAGTGCAACTAGACGATCAGTGGAGCTGATAAAATGAACAATGAGGGTCGATAAAAGGTACCTAATGAAGTGGCTGGTGAGTGTATATATTTTATATTTAGCTGCTTATATAAGATTTTATAAGATATTATTTTTTAAATAATACTCTACAGAAGCAAAAAACCCAAATGAGGCAAAAATGATGCAATAATATGTTAATGGCCCTGATTGAATGTTAAGTTTATTCTCTTATTCTCCTACAAAGTCCAGATATATTAGTGCTGGGAATGTCCAAAAACCAACACACGGGCAGAGTGAGAGTGATTCCAGCTTCCTGTTGTTCACACAACCCCACGCGTGACGCAACAAATGACCATCATCGCCCACAGCCTCCCCCGGCACATGACACACATGCCAAGTAGGAGTGGGGCGTGTGGGGGCTTCAGATCCTGCACGACTCGTAGCCTCCAAACACACACACTCCCTCTCTCACGGCGCATGAGTAGTGTCGCAAAAGCACGTCTTTCTCCCTAGCTCACGCTCTCTGTTTTAATGGCTTTCAGCATCCCTGCTCACTCTCTGTATTACTATAGAGCCTCCCTGTTCACATTCTGATGGTGCTGCAGCAAGAGATGGCAGTGCCCTAAGCATGGCTGCTGCTTTGCCATTACACTGAGAAGAAATGGTGCTTGACTATATATGAGTGTGTATGCTTACACACAAGGATATTCCCAACAGTCCCATAATCTGAAAGGACAGAGCAATATAACACAGCTTATGTAAGTAATGGCATATATTACATCAAGGGATTTTTTTTCACAAAGTTCCAAAAGGTCAGTGTGTAGATATGGCTGTTTTAAACTTGCCAAAAAAGACTTTCACTTTGATAAAAGTACATTATTGTGATTATTTCTTAATAACCTTTATAAGCATAAATACAGGTTACACTCTTAAAATATGTTTCTTCAAGCATGCTTTAGTAAAGACACTGGTTAAGTATAGGAACATAATCTCTACATTAACCATCTGCTTGCTTAAATACAAATGTTTTGCATGGTTGAATATTTTTTTCAAAATGATGGAGAATCTGTTATGTGTAGTTACTTAAAAAGCTTTTTAAAAACAGTTCTACTGTATATAGCACCAAAAAGGTTTAACAAGCTATTGTTATAATGTCGAGCTTCTATCATTTTTCCACCAAGCAAAGAACCATTTAAGCATGCAAATGGTTCTTCTCCTTTCCATCATTTTATACAGAACAGTTATCTTCATTTTACTGATTTACTCTAAATACATATCACCTTTGTGAAAAATGTCATTGCTCCATAAACCTTATTAATGATTATGCCACCCTTGGCAGTAGGAACTGCAATCCAACAGTTGTGATAACTTTCAGTGAGTCTTTTACATTACTGTAGAGGATTTCTGGCTGCTCTTCTGTGCAGATTTTTTACAATATTTGGTTACATTGGAGGGATTTCAGTTGTGATCTGTCTATGATCCTACCACCGCATCTCAATATGTTTCAAGTCTGGGCTTTGACTCTGCCACTCCAAACGTTGTTCATTGTTGCATCAGTTACGATGAGTAATTTGGGTCCTGTAGAAGCAAAGCAACCCCAGTTCATCACACTACCACCAACATGTTTGACTGTTGGTGCGATGTTCTTATTGTGGAATGTGGTGTTGACTTTAAACCAGATGTAACAGGACTCATGTCTTCCAAAATGTTCCTTATTTGACTCATAAGTTCACAGAATTTGATCCTAAAAGTCTTGTAGATATTTTCGGCAAATGACAAAGTCTTTGTGTTTTGTTCAGTCAGTGATGGTTTGTAACTTGCATCTCTCCAGTGGATTACCCAGTGTCTCTCTTATTGTAGAATCATGCATACTGACCTTAACTGAGGCAAGTGAGACCTACAGTTCTTTAAATGTTTGTCTGGGTTCTTTTGTGATCTCCTGGATGAGTCATTGATGCACTCTTGAAATTTTGGTAGGCTGGCCATTCCTGAGAAGGTTCACTGGTGTTCCATTTGTGGATAATGGCCCTTAATATGATTCCAGTCTTAAAGTCTTAACAGTGGCTCTATAACCCTTTCCAGACTGACAGATTTCAGAGACTTTGTTTTCTATTCAAAGCTATTTGGAATGTAGCATCATGCATTGCTTAATGAGACCTTTAATTCTGCTTCACAATACCATACACATTCAATTGAAGTGATGTTTATATTCAGATGGTCTGGTAGTAATCATGTCTAGTGAATCTGGATCAAAATTCCAGTTGAATTTGGTAAATTACTTGATTTAGTGGCTAAGAGGGCAGTTGCCTCTTCACATTGGGTCAAGCAGCGCAGCATTTGTCCTTCAATAAATTAAAATCATAATTTGAAAACAATATTTTACTTAATCTTTGTCTAATATTGACAATAGTTTGCTGTGAAACATGTGACAAATTGGGCAAATATTTTTTTCACAGTACTGTATATATGTACACACCAGCACAGTATTCAATTTGTTAAGATTGAGCGTGTACTGGAAACGAGCAATAATGGTCTGATTTGTGCCTCAGGAGGGGATACCACTTATGCAGACTGAAGCATACTTGCCAGACTGTTTGGACTATTCTGGTTTTCGCATTGCAGAGTGACAGACTCAGGCTCAGAGATGTGCTAGTGTTTGCTTTGATCTAATGGGCCTTTTAGGAGAAAAACTCATCTGGGCTTTGAGCCGAGAGCCAAGAGCCACAAGCCATGCACTTACAATTCATTCTGCTTTTCAGCTAGCATGTGTCCACCAGTTGTCCACTGGGAGCTTGAGAGCTCTAAAGACAATCTCAGACACCCTGTGGGACAAAATAACATGAAGGAGTTCATAGGGGAATGTTTGATCCTTGCCTTTCCATGGCCTGTCATCGTGTTTGATCAAACAGATGAAAGATAAAAGATGAGCACTGTCAGGCTCCTTACTACATCTGACAGATTAACAGACCACTCAGAGGCTGTGTTTCCACATGAGTTGGAGAAATGAACATTTTGAAGTTTGCAGCCAGGTTTTTGCTCTTTATTGGATGAGCATTGTTTTTGATTGTGATACCACACCATTATAATCTGAGATCACTGGAAAATGGATTAAATACAGATTAAATGTTTAGTGTGGATGTGCATTCTCAGTTGATAGACTGTAAGCAGCTTTAGTGAGGTTAAAATGGAGAACAAGGAGAGTTGGCTGAGTTAGAAGCATTAGAAGAAGAAACATTAGAAGGCATAGCACAGTCTGTCGACTGTATAGATTGACTTTTAGCTGAAGAAAAACAGTCATTAAATTTCTCTCAGGAACATATCTGAATAACACCAGACAACACCCATCACTCAGCTGTGAGGAAGTGTAGCTCCCTCTGCCAGGAAAAATGACTGGTGTTGTCTTCTGATACTATGTGTGTGAGAGAAGCTGATTTGTCATGCATCATTAATGTTCACTATAATCCTGAAGGTGAATTGGCTGAGACCGTTCTCATTTGCTCTGGGTGAAAACTTGAAGCAACTGACCTTGGGAGTCCAAATGAATGAATAAGTCAAACACTCAGCATAACCGATTCATCAACTGTTCAGAATCATCATATAGAGACATATGAATGCAATTCTATGAACATGTGATCAGTTTATTTTTATACTGTTATCTAGTATACAGCAAATGTTTTGCGGGCTAAAGAAATCTGTGTAAAATGTGAAATACCCAAGCTATACTGTGTACATTACTGATTACAACATGTTATTGTACAAAATGTGACTTGTTATCCACTTTAAATTCAGTGCAGATTGATCACCTGTTAGGTTTCAGAGCAAGCGCAGAGGCTGGAGAAATGAACATTTTTGCAAGGTTGCAAGCAGTTTGTTGTTTTTTTACTGAAGAACATCACATTAGTTCTTTGATTAACTCTTCAGCAGAAGCTTCTGGAAATGGTACTTGAAATATCCAAGATTTATTGTACAACTTTAAAATTTTCATTTAATTTTAGCACCTTGTACTCGTATTTGAACCCTCAAGGGCAAGAGGGGACATATGCATAAATTGTTTTTATTTATAGGAGAATAACATTCTGGGAAAAGGGTTAATGAATGAGATTTTTACTGCCGTGTGTCTGAGCATGCGCAGTACGGAGAGTATCCGAGACGCTGCACGTTCTACGGCGGATTTTTTTATCCTACCCGTCTTCCGGAACGCCCCGCCTTGCTGTACTAGTATTGGGTAATGGCTCACACTCACAGTCGCGAGTGAGTGGCAATCCAGCGCAGGAGGCAGGTTACTACTAGCCAATCATGGCAAAGAGGGCGGGGCTTGTCGGAATACGGGTGAGGGGAAAAACAACACCGCTCTCGTCGTAACGTAGCTACGGCGCTCAGAGCAAACAACAGGACATAATCGTTTAAAATGGTCAAATAAAGCTATCTCCATGAGGTAAGCGACTGTTTGCTTTGCAGATGTGGTCGTATTTATCATCGCTAAATATGTGGTTGCTGACAGTTGATGGGAAAAGGTGTTATGCTTGAGGAACAGGGATGGAGTAAAAGGTTTTCGAGGCTGTCTGTCTGAACTGGATGCTGTCTGTGTTGCGGTTGTTGAGCTGGGAAATGGCCAGTCATGTATAAATGGTCAAGGGCAGAGGCAAACCTCCTCAAATCTCAGCGTCCAGCTCTCGTATCCCTGAGGAATCCCATCCATATTAATCATAAGCTTACATGGTAGGTCGTGACTGTAACCTATAGCATGTCAAATAGTGAGTGTATACATCACAGCTTGTAGTCAGGCTCATATAGTCTATAGCTTACATCTAAGTTCAGTTGTAGCTCATAAACAAATATACTAGCCTTTAATCGTGTGTTTGTGGTTATGAAAATAACCTCACACTTATTTAGCCAAAGACTTTGTCTTTTAAGGCGAGTTTGACTCGTTTCTGGTCGTATTTGCCTGGCATCCTAATTAGTGTGGTGCCCATGCATCTGTGGAGGCTTTCCTACCCGGATGTGCCCAGGGAAGGTCGCTACAGACCGGCTTTCTCTACTGAGCCATTTTTCTCTCGCTATCATTTTCCAAGGTGTTAAACCCACCATTAGGATTTTATAGGGAGACCAGAAGCCACACCGCTCTCATTATTTTGATACAGTAATAGTATTTATGAATGGCTGAGTATTAGTTTTTTAATGCTCATTAAGTAGGTCATAAACGCTTCACTGATAAGCAACTACACAGTCATATCAGAATATTATGACCACTCCTTTTTATTATAAATTAAAAGTATATGTATATTGAACAGTTTTACAGTAGATTGTCTTATACAAAGTAACAAAAGTGTATTTAAAGTCATACAGATATGCATACACACACAATGCTAAACACCTGTGAAATTATCTCTATAAAGCACAAATAGTTAAAATCTGCTGCTTAGTAGACATCAAGATTGGAAAAGTGGTTTACGTTCCACCAAAAAGAGAGACACGTTTGATTTATAGTCTGAGAACTTTTGTGGATAAAGTTTAGCATGCAAAATAAAATAATTAACAATGTATTAGTAGCATTGCTATAATAAATATCATCTTTTAAAAATATATGACTTTAACAGGGTTAAAATGAAGATCAGACCAAAATCTATTACTTATATATTGACTCAGCTCGAGACATCACATGAATATATAAGTGAGCACATCATTCAGCTGTAGCAGAGTACAAAGACATCAAAGGACATGATTAAGCTGACATCCAAAAGGGCATGATGATAAGGTATTGGGCTAAGGGTGATAGCATCTCAGAAACTGCTAAATTCATGGGATGGGTGAGCTGCCGTAGTGAAGGTGTACCAAGAATGTACTTCTTGTACAATGAACAGTGGTCCACCATGGGCCATTAATGCCAGAGAAGAAGAACAACTGGTGAGAGGTACTGAGCAATCAACACATCACAGTTAACCTCTATAATGAACACAGGAGCAACAAGAAAAGTCTCAGAGATCACATTTAGCAAACACTATTACATCTGGTCCTGCAAAGCACTCACATGCTTAATAGTCATAATATTCTAATATGACTGCGTATAAGTCATAAAGATGAAATGAACCATTACTTGCCAAGTTGTGACGATCATGAGGAAAGATGTCATGAGTATTCCTAATTTAGTGAATTCCAAATCATATCATTTCTTTCTAATAAAATGTGGCCGGTTGAATGATAGAACCTTATTATAGATATCAAATAATGTTCCTTGGTATTATGTTGACTGGTGCCAAAGATGAGTAACCAGCAAAATTTAACAGTGGTGAATGTGGGTTCACAATTTGGCAAGCCACACATCATATAGTCATTTTTATTTAATCATGTTAGCTACTATTTAAGTATTATTAAAGTGTTTATGACCTAGTTAATGACCATTAATAAGCTAAATGTAAACGGTTCATAAACCCTTTATAAGGGTAGCCTTATTGGAAAGTGGTACCATTATTTTTACCAAGCACATTTGAGAAACAGCTACTGAAAATAACACAAAGCTAAGCCTGTAGTACATGCCTTTATATTTATTAGGTATTGTAACATGCGTTAAAGCAGCCGTGTAAGCTTGTGTGTTATGGAATGAATGTGTGGACTTGAGGTGTGAAATGTGCTAAAATCTTGGGAACAGGAAAAAAGCTCATATGCAGACACTTTCATCACTAATGTCTGCATGGAGTTAGGACTGTGAATGACTGTGCATTCAGTGCACGCCAGGTCCGCTTGTGGGTTGTCCGTGTTGTATTTCATGCTGAAAAGAAGACATCTGAATACGTTTCTGGCATGAGGAAAGGAGAGTCCTGATCAGTGGTGTTGGTGTGGACCGCTGTCCAAGGTGCTGAAGGAAGACGTCGAAGCTCTCAGTGTATTAAATAGAGAGGCAGTCATTCCATTACAGATATTAGCCTTTAAACCATCAGATGGTTTCTCCTTTTTTCAGGTGTATTGTTATTAAGTGCAGATGAGTTGATTTTAACTTCTGGTGGTATTTCTCCCAAACATCATGATTAATGTTTGGGTCTTCAGGCTTCTTAATGTGTCATTCATTATTCCTCTGATTGTACATATCCATTGTGTTGCTGGCTGCCCCCTTCTTCTCTTCCTTCAACTCTTCCAAGCATAACTGAATTCTCAATTGAGCTGGTTCTTCTCGTAATGTGTCAAATATGAGAGCTTCAGTTTGGTTGTCTGGGCTTCTAGTGAGGTTGGATTTGATTCAGGATCAGTTTATTTTATCATGTCACTCCACTGCTGTGTTCAATTCACTGGCTTCCTGTAGCTGCTCGCATCAGATTCAAAACCCTGATGCTCGCCTATAAAGCAAGAAATGGACTGGCCCCTTTCTACGTAATGGCAATGGTCAAGTCTTGAATTGCACCTCGAACGCTTCGAACTTCCAGCATGGCTCGGTTTGACCCACCACCCTTCAAGATGTGGAAAACTAGCATCAAGACTCTTCTCTGTCCTTGCACCAAAGTGGTGGAACAAACTCCCACTGACTATCTGAACAGCAGAGTCCCTCACAGTCTTCAAACGCAGACTGAAGACCATCTCTTTGTTGAACACTTAAGCGAGCACTAGTTTACATTTCTTACTGTAATACACTGTTATGCTCTTATATTGTGGATAATAATTGTATAATTGTAATAATAAGTATTCAGTGTCTGAACTGAAGAGTTGTTCGGACTCTAACCTGTCTGTTCTAGCTGAGATAGTTCTCTAAATGGAGTAAATGCACTGTTGTACGTCACTCTGGACAATACCATCTGCCAAATGCTGTAAATGTTTATTTGATGTCCAAGGTACTCTCTAAAGTCTTCTACAACATCAAATTCAAGGGCATTGATATTTTGTTCTACTTTTTATTGTACAGCTTTCACATCCATAAAGAACTACATCATGTTTGTCTGCTTTTGAAATATTCTGTGATCAATGTCTAGTAATCACTGGTTACCTCTATATATCACACTTACGTCTATTCATATAACATATGTCATAGCCACTTTATTCTTACTGTCATAAATCAGTCTTTGGGAACATTATCTACATAATTTGTCTGTGTGTGTGTGTGTGTGTGTGTGTGTGTGCCACCATTTCAGTATAAAAAAGTGTTATTTTGTCAAATTGCTATAGTAGCTGCCTGATATTTGGACATTTTTGGAAGCCATGGCATATTTCCTGAGCTCTCTCTATAAAGACCATCTTTTGTAGGTTTTTCATAGACATGCTTTATTCAGTACTCATTGGGTTACCTGGATTTATTGAATGGCAAATGCTTAAAAAATGAGGTTATAACTTTAACATTGTTTCTACTTTTTTCCATAATTTTTTCTGCACCAGTTTGATTCTGGATGATTGTGTTATTTCCTTGATTTCTGCTTTAATTCATGAAAGTATATCAAGAATGTATAGATGTTCAAAATGGAAAGTCAGTTTAGGCTTTTAATTTGGCCCAAATGCAGAAGCTACAGCTCATTTTAACATAATTATTATCATCATCACAGTGTTAGAATTAAGTATTGTTTAAAATATTCAGTGGATTTTCCATTTAGTTTGAAATGACCACCCCTCAGGGAAAACCAGTAGTGACTGAATGGTTTGAAATGTCTTAATAAGTCTTTCTCTTTTTCTTTTTTTCTGTCTCCTTCCCTTTATCTTCTACATTCTATCTCTCTCCCAAGGGAATGTGGTGGCAGATGTGAGGGATACATAAAACTGGAGAGAAATCCTCCACTGGACTCCAAGAAGAAAACTGGAGCAATTGCATTGATGTCCTCACTGTAGCACCAACTGGCAGTTAGGGTTCCCATTTCAACCCCACCCCTTCCCTTTTTCCAGTTCATAGAACCTTACATTCTCCAGACACCATGTTCTCCTCCAATTTCTTGGGTGGGGGCAACCCTCTGAGTGCCATGTCTTCTGCAGTAAATAAGTTTAGTCTGTTTGGGGATGAAAGTGAGGCTGGACAGGACAAGCAGCAACAGCCACAACAGGGACCTCTGAAGCAGCAGGGGAATGGACAGCCTGCTTCACAAGGAGCTCCAAAGCAAAGCAGACAACAGCCTCCAGGAGCAAGTATGGATGGTCTTCAACAGCAAGGATTGGGCAGGGGTGGAACACAACAGCCAGGGGCTGGCAGGGGTGGTTCTCAAAAACAAGTAGCTGCTAAGGGAGGGCCTCAGCAACAAGGAGTGGGCAGGGGAGGACCTCCACAGCAGGGAGTCGTCGGCAGGGGAGGACCTCAAGGACCTGGAGCCCACAAAGCAGAAACAGCTGCCAGGTCTGAAACGGGGGCAAAATCACTCTGCCCAATCTGCAAAAACACAGAACTCAATTTGAAATCCAAGGAACCACCCAACCATAACACCTGCACACATTGTAAATCAGTCGTCTGCAGCATGTGCGGGTTCAGTCCTCCAGATGCAGCTGTGAGTAAATCCATATTTTTCATTCATCCATCAATGACTCTCCCTCTAGATTAGTGCATTATTGCTCACACACTATAATGGGATATAAACAGGAACTTAAAGCTTCACAAATGCATAGCTTTTAACTGTAGCTCATTGTTAATTTGGCTGATCCTTTCAACCAGGGATGCCTTTAAATATTGCCTTTTAATAATCAATCTGAAATAAATCAATTAGAGCATGTATGTAAATCTGTTAACAAGTTATGTAAAACTGTGCCACAGCTGGATGGAAGACTAAAATGACTGCGTGGCTATGGAACTGTTCTCATAGACGCATGAGTAAATATATACGTAATTAAACAGTCTTATTTACATTGATATATTATTAACACTGTGGTGGGGAGGAGTCCAAACACAAGAAAAGTGACTCATTAATTTCAGAGAGCAGCTGAATAGTTTATGGAAGCTTAATGACAAAGTTAACTCTTTAAACTGTTATTCATTAAGTAAAATACAATTTTCATAACCTCTGAAAATTAATGTATAATTTATGTAGTTATAAAATTCACACAGAGAGCTTTCCACTAATTGTAAATGTAAAAGTAAAAGTAAAAACTTTTACTTAATCACTTGTATAAAAAGTCCTTTAGAGTGTTTGATGTGAAATGGTGCATCATGAAGAGAGTTAGTGGCTCTGATTTAATTTACAGCTGTATTGATGGATTTTGGAGTTTTGCAGTTCTACAATGCAAATATAGCTAGTTTATGTATTTTTATGTGTTATATGTTTTTATGCAATATAATTAAGATTAGTACCTGTTCTACTAATTAAGTGCCTGGTATATATCCAGATGAATAGATTTAAAGATTTTTTATGAAAATCTTTTCTCAGAGCTATCAAAAATCGATGTCTCAGACAGCAGGCAACATCTTGAGTAATAACATTCTTCTTGCTGGCTTTCAGAAACATTAAACAAGTTGAATGACTAATTCCTATTACCATTGTTGTAAATAGTTCTCTAGAACATTCCTCATTAAACCCAAGTTTCTTCACTTATGTTTTAGCTATTTAATGCAACATTTTTTTTTAAATTAAGTGTTAACTAACTGTAAATATATGTAGATATTTTTTTTGCAGAGTACTGCTCTTCTACAGCTTTACTGAGGCTGGTTTAGCAGTGTTTGTTGTTTTATGTCTTTGAATAAATATATTCAGACTAAAGCATTAGTAAGAATTTACAATTAACAGCTGGCAACATGAGTTCACACTGTTTCTCATTTTTTGCCAAATTCACTTTGTCAAAAGTATGCTAGTGACATTTTAGCCTGAATATTAATACCTCAAAGTTCTGGACATTCAGTGTTTTTTAAAAATTGTCTGCATTGTAAATTAATACCAAAATCATCCAAACTATGAAGAAAAACATGGAATTATTTAGTAAACAAAAATGTGTTAAACAAACAAGAATATTTTTTTTTATATTTTAGATTATTCAAAGTAGGCTCCTCTTGCTTAGATGACAGCTTTCTTGGCATTTTCTCAGTCAGCTTTATGAGGTAGTCACCTGGAATTACTTTCAGTTAACAGCTGTGCATTGTTAAGAGTTCATTACTTGCATTTCTTACCTCCTTAATGTGTTTGAGACATCAGTTGTGTGTACTTTGAAGAATCTAAAATCTAAAACATATTTTGGTTTGTTTAATACTTTTAAGTTTCCTACATAATTCCTTGCGTGTTCCTTCATAGTCTGGATGACTTCAGTATTAATGTACAATGTAAGAAAAATTGGTTTGAGATCTGGGGAATTTGGAGGCCACTGTCACTAGGTACTGACGAGCGCTGACTGGGAACACCCCACAAGTATTTCCATTTCATAGATGCTCTGATATAGTCATGTGGCCATATTGTAGGGCCCCTGTCAACGTGACTCAGGTATTCACACCAACAAATTTCTTCCACATTCAACTTGTGGACTACGAAATGTAGATTTCTTACTTAATAAAATATCATAGATATTCACAAGCATTATAGTGGCAAGATAATCAGTGTTATTAAATTCAGCTGTGAATGTGGTCTTAGTGTTTTAACTCATTGGTGTATAACACTCCATATTTATCCTGTTGTTGTGTAGTATTTAGTGAGTTATAAGTCAAAGTTACCAACTACTCATGCATCTCTGAAAAATACGCCCATTCAGCATTGCTGACTCTGATCAATGTTAATGGAAAAAAATCTCATAGAGCTACTGAGACAGAAATGCTGAGTCCTCAGAAGCACCAAGTGTAGTGATTCTCTTCAGAGGGATGGGTGTCCGTGAGCAGCTTTCACTGACACCAATGACATTTCTTTACAGGATGTACTAAAACTATGCAGCAGAACAACACAGTTTGATCTGTTGAACCCTACAGTCAGATAGTAGCTTTTAACATTCACGTATTTAAACTGGGACGAAAATGTCAGACTTGTTGCAAACATGAAGTCAGTTTTAAGATGAAGGTGGTGATTTCATTTCATTTCTATTAGATTTGATTAGATTAAACTTTGTGATTGCACACATTGGAATTTGACCTCCACATTTAACCCATCCGTGCAGTGAAACACCCAAACCACTGTCTGTTCTCTCAGCTGTACAGCCAGTAGTACTGTTATCTCAATCATCAAACCAATCAAACCACACCGACACTCCCAATGTAGACTCACTGAACTTTAGGTCTAGCACATCCACATGTGCACACACATACTGACACCTATACATCCACCCATCCTGTACAATCATGTATATATGGAAATGTGTACATCTGTATATAAAATAACTTTTAATTATAACTTATATAATTATAAATGAAATGTGTTCATCTGTATATATCAGAGCCTCTAATTCACAACTCATTTGACTTATTTAAAAAAAAGCTACATACCGGATATGTGCGATACTGATAAGTGCATCTTTGTATTATTCTTGCAGGCTAGGGAGTGGCTTTGCCTCAATTGCCAGATGCAAAGAGCTCTTGGAGGTGCTGAACCACCAGGACCACCAATGAAGAAACCAGCATCTCAGCCCAGCAAAGCACCTGCACCATCTCAGTCCCCTGGAAAGCAAAGTCCAACCCCAGCCCAAAAGAGAGACAGTGCACAGAAAGGGTTACCCCCATCTGCCAATCAGCCAACCAAACCTTCAGAGGCTCAGAAACCAGACCAGTCCAGCTCAACTACAGCAAAACAAGCCAGTGCTACTGCACCTGCACCATCACATCAAAGGCCACCTAAGCAGCAGACGTCAAAAGGTGGCCCATCCCCTGCCAAATCAGAACCACAACCAAAGGTTGAACCTCCTGAGGAGCAGTCAAGTTTCTTTGGTTTTGGCTTCGGTGGTGCACGATCACGATCACCCTCTCCTCAGCCTGCTGTTTCTGCTGTTTCTGGAAAGGTTTTAGGTTTCGGCTCCTCATTTCTCAGTTCAGCATCTAATCTGATCTCATCAGCTGTTCAAGATGAGCCTTCTACAACACCTCCAACATCTCGCAAAGGCTCATCTGTTTCCCAGACTTCTGCCAAGGCTGTCACCACACCTCCTGTATCACACAAAGGATCTGAACCTTCTAAGGACTCTCCCAAAACTCCTCCTGTAACCAAAAAACATGAAGAGAAGAAACCTGAGCAGAAGAAATCTGAACAAACTCAGTCAACCAAAGCAACTGTTGCCCAAACAAAGAGTCAACCCACATCATCTCAGTCTCCAAAGTTAAATCCAGGCAGCCCAAAACCCCTTCCCAAGGCCTGCCCAATCTGCAAGGTGGACCTCAAAAAAGATCCTCCTAACTACAATGTCTGCACTGAGTGTAAAAACATTGTATGTCAACAGTGTGGGTTTAATCCAACGCCTCATCAGTCTGAGGTAAGTGGAACAGACATATTGCATTGTTTATCTGTATGTTCACATTACGATTTCTACACTGAGTTGTAGAGCAGACCTGCTATTAGAAACTGCAGAGTGCACATTCTTTGCAAGCCTCTCAGTTCTATTTTAAATGTTGGATGAATTTTCATTTTGGTTGACATGCAGGGGGTGTTTTAAAGGCTGACTGAAAATGGCTGTTAGGGAGACAAAATGTGCCTTGTTTTTCAATTACTTCTGTCTATTTTCTGCATAAAGATATGTAGGTTTGAAGACTTTATCAGCTGTCACATTGCATGATGGTGCGCCTATCGGAACAATTGGTTCTCAGAGCCTGGTGGCATAATAGGCTTCTGTGTCAACCTGTGCTTGAAAATTAATCATTTAATGTCAGTTAGGAATATGGTGACATGGCTGCTGTATCTCATAAATATGTAGTTCACTTCAGTTCATGATCGCTGTCATAATGTTGCCATTATATAGAGAAATTAGTAAGTTAATAGAGAGACTGGTAAGTTAGAGAGCATTTCCAAATTATCCAGTTCTTCAAAGTTATGAAATTGTTTTTATTGCACGCCTTTGCCTTAATTGTGGTTGTGCTTAGTTATCTAACAAGATCAGTGCACCATCCATATGTAGCTAGATGTTTTTTTCTGTTTTGTGGCCTCCTGTCCGTACAAAAAGTGTGTTTTCAGTAAATATTGGAGATGGAAATATTGAAGTATTTTAGCGGGCAATTTCATGAGCATTTTCATGTAGACTGGCAAAACCCAGTGTTTTAAAAATGCTGACATCAATTTGTGAACTTGAACATTCTTGTTAGTGTTATAATTCACTGAGTATTAATGTGACTGGACTCTTAATGTGTGGTTGGCTGCTCAAATATGTTTTAGCTGAATGTATCTTTATCTTCTCATCACATTGTAATGCAGAGGCATCAAAATCGACTGTGTTGTGTCTTTTTAAACTGAGAAATGCTAGAACAGCCATCATGCCATCTCAGGACTGTACTGGTGTTTCAGAGACATGAGTAGATGAGTCATGTAGCCACAATAATATACAACAAACATATGGCTGTCTCATTGTTAGAAAATGTCTGCACTTAGTGCTCTAATAATTTCTTCTCAAGGTTTTTTTGCATTGCCTCTGTTGGGCTGGAGTGCTTGTGAGCATTTTTGAGTTGCCTTTGTGTTCTCATATGGATAGATAGATTTTTAGTAATGCTGTTGGTATGATGAGTTTTTTTTAAAAGGTTAAGAAAACATATTCAACACATCTGTGTGGATGAGGTCCTACTGTCTGAAATGCAGAAAGATACCACTGTCAACACATGTGTCACAAAATGGCAGCAAGTAACACAGCGTTACAAACAGGTGTCATGACTTGACATTTACTGTCATGGCTGCTGGTTGAATCTGGTAGGTCAAACATCCTTTTATGTCCTCTGATGACTGAAGGTTCCACAGCATATAGCCCTCATGTCTTTTTTTCTTTTATAAATCTAGTTGTTGTTTAGGATTTGTGCAAAACCATTTTAGCTTTTTAATACAGTGTTTTCTCAGCTTAGATAATAATGCATTGTAGTTTGCTGTTGTTGCTGGCTGTATAGATTAAGCACTTTGGGAACTCACTTTGAAGTTCTCTGAATAAGGCTTAGATAATGAACAGGCTGTTCTTTGCATTGGTTGGTTGATGCTATTGTTAAACATGTCATCTCTCCTTTTTATACATATCAAGGTTTGAAATGGCTAATTCTGTTGTGTTGTTGAGTATGGTAGGCAGAATTCAGGATTTTTCTCCAGTATTTTCTAATGGAATTCAGGCAAAGAGAAGAAAAGTGTTTATCTATTAGTGAATGTAAATTTCTGCATCTTTATTTCTGTACAGGTAGACTTCAGGAGTAAATTAGGTCTGGCTGTGCACACCATATGCAACTCCCCACAATCCAGAGGCAAAATGTTTCTATTTGTATATGAAACATGCTCCTCCTTTCCCAAATTCCACTGCTGTGACACTATGAAGGACACTGAGGCTCTATTCGACATATGTAAAGTTCTATGTGGGTCAAACGTTAAAGAAACATGAGAAGCTTTTTCTGTTGTGCCGGCCAAGCTCGCAGTCAGTGTATTGCTGTCAAATCCTCAGAAGAGGAAAGAACTAGCTGAGCCCCCAAGGGAGAAAAGCTCATGATGTCACTAAGTAGGTTTGAGTGTTTCCTGTAATACTCAGCTCCTGCCAAAATATAAAGAAGCTTCTCTTCTTAATAGAAATCTAGTATTCTTTAATCAATTACACATATGAGTCTTGCTTCATCATTCAAATGTAATACTATACTGACATATAATGCAATAGAACGTGAAAATAAACTGTATTAATAGATTAAATTAGTTCTGTTTGCAAACATCTACACTCTTAAAAGTGCTTAAAGGGTTCTTTCAAGGAGACAAAAAAAAGCTTAAATGGTGGAGTAGTTCTTCAGGTTGGTGGAGAATGGGTTTTATATGAATCTTTAAAGAACTTTTTTGAAAATGGTTCTATATAGCACCAAAAAGGGTCCCACTAATGTTACAAGCTTGGCATTACACTGTGCCAAGAGCTTTTTAAGTATGTTTTTGATGTTCTCAATGTTCTATATATCTCCTCACAAGAAAACTCTTGAAGAACATGTTTTAATAGCATTATTCCCAATATGGTACCTTAAAATGAATCACAATACCAGAATTTTGACCTTTATACTGATACTAAGTGTATCTATCAATTATAGCCATTGATGTGGTATCAAAATTAAAAACATTCACCGCGGTACATACACTGTACATACACATATACATTTCCAAAGTTTGTCACGTCTGTTCTTTTTTAAATGTAATCTCTGTAAATCATATTGAAGTATTCACTTGTAAGCAAAATACAGAACAACTGATTCAAATTGTTTGAAAGTGAAATTGAAGTGAAAATGGACAATCATTGACCAGTGTGCTTGCATGCAGAGGAATTTGACCTCTGTATTTAACCCTCTGGAGTCTGAGGGTATTTCAGAAGTGTAATCTGACATGCCTTGACTTTTTGTACAAATTACACCAATCTAAAAAAAAATTCCCAAAGAGTTACACAGGCTTTTGTTTAGCACAAACTCAGCAACAACAGTGTCAGAACAGTAAGAGTGTCATGAATCTGTTTTTTATTGAATCTGCTCTAAACATAGACTTTCTAAAAACCTATTTTGCAGATGTGCTGAAATGTTGTGAAAAAACACACTCTTTCCATCCAAGATTTTTGAGCTCTGAACTGAATAAACAGAGGTGTTTGCTACACACTGGTCATTACAGTTTTTATAAATTGTATTAGGTTTTATTTCACCTTTAAATTGGCTTAAATATGGTGCCTCCAAGTGAATGAAATAGAATCCTAAGAGAGCTCCCAGCACCCACAGAGTCATCATCTGGCAGGCCATTGGGCTGGACTTTAAATGGCTGTTTCATATTTTCGGGAGTTTAGGGCACAAAAGAGTCGACACTTGATGCTGTAATTGAATTCTCATGCTTTGGGCGTAGCTTGGCAAAGGACACTCTAAGGCTATTTGATCACATGTGCAGTGAGAACATGGCAGACAGGGGATCAGTGAGCAGCCCAAAACATCTAGTGAATCTAGGACTTCTGTATGAGACATTATGCATGTATGAGTGATGGGGAATAAATAAATTGTTAATGCTCTTTTTTAAATTTAATTGGTTTAAAAATCAAAAATTGTTTATCGGGGGTGGAATATATGGAATATGAGAGGTGTTGAATTTGAAGGTCACCTTGATCCATCACTGTATGCATGATGGAATGCAACCCACTCTCTCAGGATCTGCACTCTGTGATTAAACACATTGGGGTAATATTGAAAAGCAGCCAGGAGCATGAGATTATGCAGGATTATTTTGCATGCAATGAATATTTTCTGAACCTACTCACACTTAAAAATCAGGTTTAACACTTCATTTGTCTTGGTATTTTAAATATTTGCTGCTTTATTTAACTGAGGCATAAAATGAAACATTAGCTTCTCTGCTCTTTCATAACACTGTTTAACCAGTGAGCAGACGTTGCAGTCAACTTCACTCTTGGGACATAGCACAAATATAAAATACACATTGACACACACTGAGGAAATAATATATAGCTTGGCTGAAGTGGTATAATCAGTATTACTGGTTAGGTACAGCTAAACAAACACTTAAATAAAACTTCATTTCCTGACTTAATTTTAGACAGCCAGACAGACTGGGTTATGCTAAGTCTCCTGTGAGGCAGCATCTGTGTTCCATATTGCACTTTTACAATACAAGTGCTCATATCAGTCAATAAATATGTTGAAATATAGCATTTAAAATGAACACACAGGAACAGAGGATTTGTGTGCCACTTTTGAGTGAAACTCGACCATCATTAGAGCCATAAAACATCTGGATTCAGCTGACTGTAGAATTTATTGAGTCTGGCTGATTGCACACACACAACTCATTAAAAAAGAAGGCAGTAAATTCCACATTCTCATTTGTTTACAATACAGTGTCTCAAAAATGAAGAAACATGCATATAAAAATGAAAACAGTGTGGCAGACCAATTTTAGATACAAGCTGCGGGGAAAACGTGTTATGCAGTGTCATCAAAATCATCTTGAATTACACTATGCGAATGGAAAGATAGCTTTATGACACATCAGAGAATTGAGAATTTCAGTAGAAAAACAGTGGTGTGCTTCATGTCAACATAACTTCTTAACTTGTATGTGAAACCATAAAATTTATCATAAAAATGTGTTTGATATGCTGTCCACCATGTTTCTTTGCCCTTTATCCCATTCCTGATTAACTTTCAGCAAAATATCAGGCTAAATGCTTGCACAAGCCTCAACAACTCAGACCTTAAGATGAACATTCTGAATCTTTACAGAGGGAAGAAGTGCTTTGACATGAGCCCACAGATAGAAATCAAACGAGGTTAAATCAGGAGAATGTGTTGGCCCCTCGATTAGACCCCTACAACCACCCTACTTTTGGGGAATCTGCGCATCATGATAGTTTCTGACATCATCTTTGACATCACCTGTACAAAAGAAAAATCACTGTTTTAACATACAAATTAATAAAGTTATGTTGACTGTTTTTCAGGTGAAATTCTCTACCAGCTTGATGTGTTACACACCTACTTTTCCATTTATATAACTGAAGTTGAATCCAAGATAGATGTTTCCTTATCCTTGAGATGCCATGAGTGTTCAAGTCTGCTTAGGCACATATGTCAACATTTACAGTGCTGGATTCTTAAATTGTATAAATTGTGAGGTGTCGGGAGGAGTCGGAATACAGCGGGATCCAAAACAAAATGTGGTTTTATTGTACAGAAGACAAAACACTGTGGCTGTGAACAAAAACACATGCGCTTCACAACATATCATGACATCAACAATGACTGACAAACACTGACACGCTAGGGTAGCTTTTAAAGCAAAAGTAATCACAAGGAAAACACAAGCAGGGCTGTGAGTAAAACAAGACACAGGTGCAACCAATGAAACATAACATGACATGACTGAGGATGTCGACATAACCTAGACCAGGGGTGCACAATACGTCGATCGTGATCTACTGGTCGATCGCAAAGGTAGTGTGGGTAGATCGCATGGCATTGAAAAAAAATAGACGTCAGCCTATCATCCATCCTCGCTATAAAACATGACACCTGATTGACATACAGGAAGACTGGTCAAGCACTAGGACCCAGTGGAATTCCAAGCCTCTCAATCTGAATCAAGTTTCACTTTAGACCGCCCACAAGCTCATTCGATTTGCTCTGCCATTTCTTGCTAATGTGTGATTGGCCGTCTCTGCTATCGCTCCGTGAAACAGGGTCTGGACTTGTAAACCAGCGTTTTTCAAGTTGGCCAGCAGTCTGTGTTCACCTGTCACTGTAAGTTCTTAACATGTATGTTTGTTATGCCTGTGTAAGAAGCCTAAAACTGACCATTTCCATACGGAGTGGGAGGAGGACTTTTTTACTATGTAGTTTTTGAAGTTTGTTTGCATTATTCAGCTCCACTTATCATTAAGTCATTAAGTCCAAGTATCATTCCACTATGACTGATGATCATTTGGAGGTTTGCTTGAGGCTGGCTATCAGCAACTACTGTCCAGATTCTGCATCCCTGACTGATTCTATTCAGTGCAAGTCATCAGAGTAGGCTAATGACAAAACATGTACACAGTTGTACTCTGCAATATGGGTTCATGTAAGTTATTCAAGGTACACCAGCATTCATTGTACACATAAATTGTCAATATATAAATAAATATATGACTTGCATTTTTATATTAGGTAGATCATTTTGACTTAGTCATTAGATACAGTAAGTAGCTCACAGGCTGAAAAAGTGTGTGCACCCCTGACCTAGACAAAAACACACATGGTGATGAAGTGTAAACAGAAAAGCATATGGTATACATGTGATGGAGACAAAGACGAGGCGGGGCCTGGCCGGGGATGCGGCTGGGTCACAAATGGTATATAGTATACTTTTTAATTACTCAAATGTTTAAGTTAACTTAATTAAAATGATGAAACAGTAGAAATAAACAAGAGGTACTTTTCCACATGCAGCACTCAAGTAACATTTAGGTCAACTTCAAGGGGTTCAAGTCTTTTGATGTTGGACAAATGTTTAGATAGTTGGGTCAAGAAGTTTTGACAGACTTCACAAAATTTTTGTGGAATTCAAATTCAGCTTGAAACCAACATATTTCAAATAGTGTTTTATGTCATGTATGTGTGTGATTTTGTTCTATCCTTCACAAAAATCAATGCAATTTTTTTGTATTCTGTTGTTGTTCCAGGGAAAACATTGGGTTTGTTTAAACTGCCAGACACAAAGAGCACTAAAAGGAGTAGAACCACAAGGATCCCCTTTGATGAAACCCCAAACACAGCCCAGTGAAGCTGCAACACAAAAGAGAGATTCTACTACAGGTCCCACACAGAAACAGTCCACAGCCCAACATATAAAAACTAGTTCTGCCAAGCAAGAAGATACTCTTAAACACCAGTCCAGTTCAACAGGAGCAAAACAGACTGTTCAGCAAAAGCCTCCTGATCAGCCGACAGTAAAGACTGACCCTCCTACTGCCAAGTCTCAACCATCCTCAAAGCAAGAACCTCCTCAAGATGAGTCAAGTTTCTTTGGTTTTGGTTTTGGTGGTGCTCGATCACGATCACCATCACCTCAGCCTGCAGTCTCTGCTGTTTCGGGGAAAGTTTTAGGCTTTGGTTCCTCCTTGTTCAGCTCAGCATCTAATCTGATCTCCTCAGCTGTTCAGGATGAACCTTCCACCACACCATCAACCTCTCGTAAGGGTTCCACAGTGTCCCAAACCTCTGCCAATGCAACCAGTACACCTCCTGCTTCACATAAAAGTTCTGCAGCATCAGCTGCAAAAGTATCCTCAACAGGGACAGAGACTAAGCCATCAACACTGCAAAAAGAAAAGACAGCAGGACAGATAAATGATCAGAAGGCCAAGGCAAAGATGCCAGAACTATCTTCACATATGCCAAAAGTAGATAAAGATGCTCTCCCTCTCCCGAAAGCATGCCCACTCTGCAAAGTTGAGCTCAGAAAGGATCCTCCCAACTACAACATGTGCACTCAATGCAAAAAGACTGTTTGTAACCTCTGTGGATTTAATCCAATGCCTCATCAAACAGAGGTAACATTTTCTCTATGCAATTCGTGTTTTTAGATGCTTTCTCTTACAATCAAATTTGGGAATTTGCAATGCATTTTTTATAATATACAGTGGGAAATCAAACATTTTGAAAAAGTTAATTTGTGATCATAATTTAATTCAAAAAATATTTTATATTCATTACATGTAAAATGACATTTCAAGTCTTTGTTTTAATGTTGATACTGATTAAATAGTAATTTTCAAACTCAAAGTAGAATATATAAAACAACAAAGGGCTTGCAATTCCACTTTATGTGTAATGAATATAAAATTTTTTAATTAAATTACAGTGTGAACAACAACTTTTCACTGTATTATATTTTTTTATGTAACTGTATATTTATTACATGTAAAGTGACATATTTCAAGCATTTTTGTTTTACAGTTGATAAGATATTTATCTTATAGTTTATATAAGGTAAGGTTATCTTATAGTTTTATCTTATACCTCATGAAATTAAAAAATCCAGATTATAAAAAAGGCTTGAAATGTGTGTAATAAATATAAAATATGACAGTTAACCTTTTTGAATTAAATTATAAACACAAGTGAACATTTTCAGAATATTCTAACTTTTATATTAGGGTTATAAATAAATAAATTAATAAAAAAAAAAAAAAAAAA
>BRDA01001487.1:57314-78181 GCA_036984385.1 Crenuchus spilurus | reverse complement strand
TATATATATATATATATCCCCTCTACATTGTGTGGACCAAGCATAACAAGCAGCAGTCATTGATTAATTTTGAGTTATTAAATGTATGCTTTTAATATCTAACCACTAAAATTCTTTGATGATCATATAGGTCAAAGAGTGGCTGTGTTTGAACTGCCAGATACAACGTGCTCCACGACCTCCTTCTCCCGCACAGCCTCAGCCACAGGCTAGCAAAGTACCTCCAACAGCATCACAGAAGAAAGAGGCTCCTGTTCCACAGAAGAAGCCAAGTCTCCCAGTAGATGCTACCGTGAAAGATCAGAAACCAGTCGACTCTGAGAAACCAGTTACTTCTCAGAAGAAAACGAATCTCCCAGTAGACTCCACAGAGAAAGATCAGAAACTTTCTGTTGCTGGGAAATCAGATGATAAAATTCTTCATGCAGAGTCCCAGAAACCCACTTCTGCTGCTTCAACAGCAACACCACCTCCTGTGAAATCTCTCCCACCTCCAAAGGCTGAGCCTCCAAAAGAGGAGTCAGGCTTCTTGGGTTTTGGTTTTGGTGGTACACGGTCTAGGTCACCATCTCCTCAAACTGCTGCTTCTGCTGTTTCTGGAAAGGTTCTAGGTTTTGGCTCATCAATAATCAGCTCTGCATCTAACCTGATTACTTCAGCTGTTCAGGATGAGCCCTCTGTGACACCACCAACGTCCCGTAAAGGCTCTGCTGTTTCTCAAGCATCTGTAAAGGCTGCACCAACATCACCGCCTGCACGGAAGGGGTCTGTTTTACAAAACCCTTCAAAAATAGTGTCCTCCGAAGAGATAAAAACTCCTGCTACTGAGAAACAGATAGAAAAGAAACCTGCAGATGAAGCACCAAATGTTCAGCCTGCCAAAGCACCATCTGCTCCAGTGAAAGAGAATGAAAAATCATCAAAGTTTCCAAAAATCTGTCCTCTGTGCAAGGAAAATTTCAAAGAAGACCCTCCAAACTACAACACATGCACTTCCTGCAAAGCCATTGTGTGTAACCTGTGTGGATTCAACCCTCTGCCACATCAAACAAAGGTAAGAGAATAAAGAAATAACTGTCATTGCTTAAAAATCTCCCAATAAGTAACATGATTCATATTTATAAGATGTTTCATTACCATTAGTTCTTGTTTACCTACAGGTTAAGGAATGGCTCTGTTTGAATTGCCAGATAAAGCAAGCACCAGGACCCAATCCTGCACAGCCTCAACCAAAGGCAAGCAAAGTAGCTCCCCCAGTACAAGAGAAAGAGGTTCCACCTCCAGGTGGCACACAGACACGTGTAGGTACCTCTGAGAAAGATCAGAAACTTGCTCCAACTGCAAAACCAAAAGACAAACCTATTACAGCAGAGCCACAGAAACCCACTACTGTTCCAGCAGCACAGAAACTGTCTGTTGCTGAATCTGCTCCACCACAAAAACCAGAACCCAAAGAAGAACAAAGTGGTTTATTTGGTTTCGGTTTTGGTGGTGCTCGATCTCGTTCTCCATCTCCTCAGGCTGCTGCCTCTGCTGTCTCTGGCAAGGTTCTCGGCTTTGGTTCGTCTTTCCTCAGCTCAGCGTCTAATCTGATCTCCTCAGCTGTTCAGGACGAGCCTTCCATAACACCTCCGACTTCTCGTAAGGGTTCTGCAATTTCTGCAAAAAATGCTTCAACACCTTCTCGTAAGGGATCTGTTGCACAGAATCAAGAGGAAAAGAAAGAGACAGAACATAAAGCAGAAGACCAGGTAGCAAAGGCTCCAGTTTCTCAAGTGAAAAAGGATGCACCTATATTAGATATTCCTAAATCTTGTCCACTCTGCAAAGTGGACATCAAGAAGGATCCACCCAATTATAACACCTGCACTGACTGTAAGAACACTGTGTGTAATCTTTGTGGATTCAGCCCTATTCTACAACAAACAGAGGTAAAATACAATTATTTACAAATGATTATTTTTATAAATACTTATGTTTGTAATAATTTAGCATTGTTGCTGTTTCTGTTTTTTATTTGTGCTTGTGCAAAATAGGAAAAATCAGTTTATCATCTCATGTTCTGGTTCTATTCTCTGTTTAGATTAGGGATGTCCCGATCCGATCTCAAAGATCAGGATCAGGCCGATCACGGCATTTTTTAACTGATCGGTCGGTATTGGCTTTTCTGATCGGATTTTGACACTAGTGGGAGCTGTTTGGCTTCCAATCTCTGTCCACGTTTCACTATTGAATAGTCTGTTTTTGGAGCCCGCCAATGGGAATCAGGTTAAGCGTGACAAGCGGCAAAATCCTCCATTCTGATGTGAATACTGTAAGCTTCGGGGAACGTGGCGGCCAATCAGAGTACGGAGGCGGGCTTTAGCGCTGGCCGAGAGGTGGAAAGAATGTTTGCGTATCACTACGTTGGCTTTTGGATTTTATCTCATTAATCGTGACTAATACTGTATGTCTGATATCTGATCATATGTGATGTGTATGGGAGGTTTGTGTGCAGTAACGTTAATAGCAGCAGGTAGGAAGCAAAGTTGTGTTAATTTAACATTTGTAAACAAGTATTTTATTGTATTTTATGGAAATATATCTGATATAATCTTATTTTTATAACTTAAGTAATATTTTAGCTTTAATATTAGACCAGAGATCCACAGTTTTGATGTGTGAACTGTTTTGTATGTAAATCTTTGTTACCGCTTATAGTAATTGTTCCGTTCCACCTTAAATATTACAGCAGTTACTGTAGGCAGCTTGAGCCGCCTCACTGTTACTGCTGTGCTGTTTAAGGTAGAACGGAACAATTCCAAACTTAAGCATCATTCATTCAGTCTGTTTGTATTTATCCGCTTTAACACACATTTTATTCACACTTAAGTGTTTTATATGCAGCTAATGAGCTCAGCTATATACACTAAACGCTAAAATATGAATTAAATGTTTAAAACTCTTCATATCACAGATATACTATTATCTAGTACTATCTATTATACTAGTATTATCTAGTTCTTATCTAGAAAATAGAAGTATCGGTTTGAGACTCGGTATCGGGAGACACAAAAAAATTAATGACTCGGTTCGGATCGGGAACAGAAAAAACGTGATCGGGACATCCCTAGTTTAGATGTATAATTGTACACTCTCAAAAAAATAATGGGAACACTAAAATAACACATCCTAGATCTTAATTAATAAAATATTCCAGTTGAAAATCTTTATTTATTACATAGTGGAATGGGTTGAGAACAAAATAACATAAAAATGATCAATTTAAATCAAAATTATTACCCCTTGGAGGTCTGGATTTGGAATCATACTCAGAATCTCATACCACCTTCATGGAGTCTGTTTCTGACAGTTTGAGCAGAAACATGGATATTAGTGGCCTGCTGGAGGTCATTTTGCAGGGTTCTGGCACTGCTCCTCCTGTTCCTCCTTGCACAAAGGAGGAGGTAGAAAAACCTGCTGCTGGGTTGTTGCCCTCCTACAGCCCCATCCATGTCTCCTGGTATGTCTCCTGGTATCTGCTCCATGCTGTGGACACTGTGCTGACAGACACAGCAAACCTTCTTGCCACAGCTCATTGATGTGCCATCTTGGATGAGCTGCACTACCTGAGCAACTTCTGTGGGTTGTAGACATCGCCTCATGCTACTTCTATGGTGAGAGAACTGACAAAATGCAAAAGTGACCAAAACATCAGCCAGAAAGGATGAGAACAGAGAAAAGGTCTGTGGTCACCACCTGCAGAACCACTCCTGTATAGGGGTTGTCTTGCTAATTGCCTCTCCTTTCTACCTGTTGTCTGTTCCATTTGCACAACAGCAGGTAACATTGATTTTTATTGATTGATAAAATTGAAAGTGTTGCTTCCTAACTGGACACGTTGGTTTCACAGAAGTGTGATTGACTTGGAGTTACAGTGTGTTGTTTAAGTGTTCCTTTTATTTTTTTTGAGCAGTGTATTTGCTCTTTTATATTTGATTGTGTTATAGTTAATCTACAAGTTAACCTGTAATTAAAGTGGCATTCAACATATACTGTACATCATTCATGTTGTATACAACATATACATGTACTCAAGCATCTTTACAAATAATCTCTTTCTGGGCTCTACAGGTGAAGGAATGGTTGTGTTTGAATTGTCAGATAAAGAGAGCACCAGCAGGACCTCCTTCATCACAGCCTCAAGCACAGGTTAACAAAGTACCACCAGCAGCTTCACCAAAGAAGAAAGAGGTTCCATCTCCAGATGTTCCACAGAAGAAGCCAAGTGTTCCAGAAAATGTCACATTGAAAGATCAGAAGACAGCTGAAGCTGGGAAAACAGAGGCCAAGCCCATTCCTGTGGTGTCCGAGAAACCCCCTGTTGTTCCCTCAAAACAGCAGCCTGCCCAAGAGGTTCAGAAAGCACCTGAACAGTCCATCTCAGCTACAGCAAAACAAGCAGGTGGTACTGCACCTCCACCTTCACAGCCAAAGCCATCTCAGCAACAGGCAGCAAAAGAAACCTCACCCCCTGCCAAGTCTGAACCACTCCCAAAAGTGCAGCCTCCAAAGGAGGAGACAAGTTTCTTTAGTTTTGGTGCTGCTCGATCTCGATCACCATCTCCACAGGCTGCCGCTTCTGCTGTGTCTGGAAAAGTTTTAGGTTTTGGCTCTTCTTTTCTCAGCTCTGCGTCAAATTTGATCTCTTCTGCAATTCAGGATGAACCATCCACCACACCTCCAACCTCTCGGAAGGGTTCTGTAAGTTTTGGAAAAAATACTCCAACACCACCTTCTACCCGAAAGGGTTCTGTATCTGTAAGACAAGAGGAAAAGAAAGAACCAGAAAATAAGCCAGAAGAGCAGGTGGTAAAGGCCCCAGTTTCTCTAGTGAAAAAGGATGAGCCTCTCTCAAAGCCTCTTGGTGTTTGCCCACTCTGCAAGATTCAGCTTAGGAAAGATCCTCCCAACTATAACACCTGCACTGAATGCCAGAACACTGTGTGTACCCTTTGTGGATTCAGCCCTATGCCTCAACAAACTGAGGTAAGATACCATATTTAATAAATTGGTCCTCTCTATAAATATTTTATCTTTTGAATATCTGAATGATGATATTGGCTGTGTGTGTGTGTGTGTGTTATTTTCACATTATGCTTAGTTCACACACTACATGATTTCAGACCAGTTTTTCATTCGCTGACCAGTTTTTAGTAACTATCCCTCTTGTGCGGAGGCAAGTTGGGGATTACTCAGGGCTTGCTCAGTCATGTAGTGTGAACTACTGAAAAATGCTTGCCGAGCTGTCCCCATTTGATTGCTGACCAGTCGCAGATGAACTGGAAATATTTGACATGTTGAATATCTCATCCAGTCGAGCAACCATGTCAACAGCAGTAACTACCTAAAACCAATGTGATCATGTAGAGAATGAACCACGTGTCCGTTGACGCAGTCTCTGTTATTGTGACTGCACTGCAGAAATAAAGTGATTGATAATATCTCTGATCACTGTAATGGACAGATGTAATAAAGCTGGCGACAGTATGTATGTAATTTAACTGTAACTTTACTGCTGGCTCATAGCCTGCGTGCCGGCTGTGCTGTTCTCTTCCCGTGACAAAACATATTTCTGGAGAGCATCTAGGTTTTCCCAAGATGAAAAATCATGTAGTTCATGACCCTGTGTTACCAACCAGTCATGTAGTGTGAACGGCACAATGACTGACAACTCAAAAAAGTAATGTAGTGTGAACCTGGCATTAGTTTAGCTTATTTTTGTTTCTGTGTCATGTTAATTCACTGAACTTAGCTCTTACTCTGTTCAGAATTGTACACTTGATTACACATAAAACACATGATTTAGCAGTACAGCTGTAGTGCCTTTGTCCAGTCTAATTTATAGTTTCACCCAGGACCAGCTATGTTTATATATATATATATATATATATATATATATATATATATATATATATATATATATATATATATAGTACACACTGACCTGTACCAGACAGTCAAAAAGCATATCATTGCTTATGTTTGTGACTGATTTAACCAGAAATCCATAGTACAAAATTGTTGAATTTAGAGTGGGCACTGAATGAAATGACTTTTGAGGTAATGATATGTGAATGCTCTTTAACTAGCTGAATTCTTGGTTAAGTTTGTGGGGACAAAAAAAATTCAAATCGTCTGCCACTTTATCTGTTCGTTTTCAAAAGTTCTCTCTTTCTGGGCTCTACAGGTGAAGGAGTGGTTGTGTTTGAATTGTCAGATAAAGAGAGCACCAGCAGGACCTCCTCCATTACAGCCTCAAGCACAGGTTAACAAAGTACCACCAGCAGCTTCACCACAGAAGAAAGAGGCTCCAGCTCCAGAGGTTCAACAAAAGAAGTCAAGTGTTCCAGAAGATGTCACATTGAAAGATCAGAAGACAGCTGAAGCTGGGAAAACAGAGGCCAAGCCCATTCCTGTGGTGTCTGAGAAACCCCCTGTTGTTCACTCAAAACAGCAGCCTGCCCAAGAGGTTCAGAAAGCACCTGAACAGTCCATCTCAGCTACAGCAAAGCAAGCAGGTGGTACTGCACCTCCACCTTCACAGCCAAAGCCATCTCAGCAACAGGCAGCAAGAGAAACCCCACCCCCTGCCAAGTCTGAACCACTCCCAAAAGTGCAGCCTCCAAAGGAGGAGACAAGTTTCTTTAGTTTTGGTGCTGCTCGATCTCGATCACCATCTCCACAGGCTGCCGCTTCTGCTGTGTCTGGAAAAGTTTTAGGTTTTGGCTCTTCTTTTCTCAGCTCTGCGTCAAATTTGATCTCTTCTGCAATTCAGGATGAACCATCCACTACACCTCCAACCTCTCGGAAGGGTTCTGTGAAAATTACCCCAACACCACCTTCTTCTCGCAAAGCATCTGTGGGTCAGACAAAAGATGAAAAGAAAGAAGTGGAGCAGTCCAAGGGTTCACCGCCTCTTGTGATAAAAGATGAGCCTCACTTAAAACCTTGTCCACTCTGCAAAGCTGATCTCAAGAAGGATCCTCCTAACTATAACACCTGTAGTGAATGCAAGAACACTGTGTGCAATCTTTGTGGATTCAGCCCTATGCCACAAAAAACTGAAGTACGTTATTGAACTGAAATAACCTCATTACATTTTTTTCTGTAAAATTCTTTAATAATTTTATTATCATTGCAGAGTCAGCATTCTAAAATTCCTAAAATGGCACAGTTTATGCTTGCATGAAATTCAAATCCCATGCTTATGTATTAATCTGTAATGTTTGATATTTTCAACATTTCATACATTTTTGGCCCTACAGGTGAAGGAATGGCTGTGTTTGAACTGTCAGATGAAGAGGGCACCCCGTGCTCCACCTACACAACCGCAGCAACAGGCTAACATTGTGCCTCCACCAGCATCACCACAGAAAAGAGAGGCGACTACTGCTGGGAAACCAGAAGACAAGCCTACTCAAATAGATACAAAGACACAACAGCCACCTGCCGCTGAGCCTGCTCCTCAACCAAAACATGAAACAACAAAGGAAGAGTCAGGTTTCTTTGGTTTTTCTTTTGGTGGTCCTCGTCCTCAATCATCATCTCCTCAGCCTGCTGTTCCTGGGAAGGTTCTGGGTTTTGGATCCTCAATCTTGAACACAGCATCTAATCTGATCTCTTCTGCAGTTCATGATGAGCCGTCTACAACACCACCAACTCCTCGTAAAGCATCTACAGCATCTGTGAAGACACCGCCAATGTCTCCTGCTTCTCGGAAAGGATCGGCAGAGCCGGAGAAAATGCCTCCAAGTGCAGAATCTAAAATTGCAGCTGAAGAATTAAAGCCTCTAGCTGCAAAGAAACACGAAAAGAAACTGGATGTAAAGACAGCGGATGTACCTACAAAAGTTGTGGCACCTTCTAAAGAACAGCATGTAGACTGTCCACTCTGTAAGCAGAAGCTTAATGTGGGCTCAGAAGAAGTGCCCAACTACAGTACGTGCACAGAGTGCAAGAACACTGTTTGTAACCTCTGTGGATTTAACCCCATTCCACATCAAACTGAGGTAAGAGACTGAATGTTTTTTTTTTTTCTTTCCTTACAAATACTTTCACAGTAATAGTTTAAGTAGCTGAATCAACAGTTCATGAGAGATTCAGAATACCACTTACATGTTCTAATATTACAGGTTTTTGAATGGCTTTGCCTAAACTGTCAAACACAGAGAGCATTAAAGGGAATGGAATCACCTGTTATGAAGCCACAGGCAAAACCAGATGCTGTTTCCACTTCAACACAGCCTCCAAGAATTGAAACCCTCAAAACGGCAAAAGATTCTGGTGAAATCAGTACAAAGATCCAGGCACCTCATAAAGAAGCATCTGCTGCTGCTGTCATGGATGAACGTGAAACCCCAATTCCACCCCCTATTCAAAAAGAGAACATTCCAGACACAATCAGTGTAAAAGAGGCCGTACCTGAAGTGGAAGATAATCAAGCTCAGAAGAAGGAAACCCAGGTTCTGCAGAAACCTATAATTGCTGCCAAACAACCATATACTGAAGCAGAAAAGGTTTTGGAAAAGCCTAAGAAATCCCTCACCAAACTTTCAACCCAGGAACCAGAAACCTCAAAGCAGGAATCAGGCTTTTTTGGGTTTGGGTTAGGTGGTCCTAAATCTGAGCCTGCACAATCCAAACCTTCTGAGACAAGCTCTGGGAAAATGTTTGGCTTTGGTGGTTTGTCAGAGACACCATCAGCACAGTCCGTCTCTGCTGTTTCTGGAAAGGTTCTAGGCATTGGTTCCTCCATCTTCAGCTCAGCCTCTAATCTGATTTCATCAGCTGTTCAGGATGAGCCGTCTACAACACCACCAAGTTCTCGAAAAGGTTCTTCAGTTTCCCAGTCATCTATCAAAACCCCCACACCACCTGCTTCACGTAAAGGTTCAGCAGTTTCCCAAACCTCTGTCCAAACACCACCAAGTTCTCGCAAGGGTTCTGCAGCTTCCCAGGCCTCCTTCAAAATGCCTGCTGCTGGAGATCCCAAAACACCTGGTGCACAGAAACTAGATGAAAAGACACCAGTACAGAAGACAGATGTTGGCATAGAAAGACCATCAGAAGCTGCCAAACTGTCTGCTCCCTTGCAGCCAGCTTCTAAACCAATCCAGCCCAGTTGTCCTATTTGCAAAGTAGAGTTAAACATGGGCTCAGCTGACCCACCTAATCTCAACACTTGCACTGAATGCAAGAACAATATATGCAGAAAATGTGGATTTGACCCCATGCCTCATCAGACAAAGGTGAGTCATAATTTCATCTGTATGCACCACTTAATAGACATTCTTATAAATGTATTCATTGTAATATCAGACTAAGAAAGAATGCTTGTCATTTACATTTAGAAGGTAAATTCACGGTAGGCTAACCCAGAGGTCTGTGCTTGTGCACTCCAAGTGCACTATACTCCACTGACTGAGCTAGTCAAGTGCCCTTGGATGTGCACTACAGAAGTACCTAGACAAAAACAGCTTTATGTAACCGGTTTACTGGTCTATTCAGAATGAGCAAGCACCTTAAAGCAAAGATAAGGGTATAGTCCATTCATTTTACTTCTGAAATGAGTAAAATAAAGGACAAATTATACCTTCTTGTATATTTAATGTTGCCTCTTTGTTCTTGAGATTCCTGCTGACTGAAAGAGCTTAGCTGATGGCCACTCTTATGTTTTTTGTATTTCACTTTTAGGACTTATTTATTCTTAAATATTACAGGGAATATACAGTAGTGCTGCTCAATCAGAATTGGCCAAGATCAGAAAGATCGACAGATTTTTGAACACAAACACTTTGTTTGATAAAGGCTTTAAATTTAAATAGACAACAGATTTTTTTCTTTATGGATTTTTTAGTAACTAATAGAAATTATTAGAAAAAAGAGTAGTGTGTTTCAGGTGTTCATTTAGTCTACAGGATGAACATTTTGCCAATATTTTGGCAAAAAAGGCTATTAAAAAAAGCCATGAAAATTGATGTTTGTGTCCCTGTTTAAATAAAACATTAACTATAATTTGACAGCTTACCTTGAACAACAATGTTCTAATTCTAAATATTCTAATTTGGCTCTGCATAATAATAAAGAATAATCTACATCATATCCTGAAAATTGTATTAATATGATTTTAAACATAAAAATGAAAACATGCTATGTCTGAAATGCTCTGAAATTATCACAGGTTAAGGAGTGGCTTTGCCTGAATTGCCAGATGAAGCGAGCAGTCGGAGCAATAGAACCACCAGGAACTCCTGTATTGAAACCAACACCTTCTGAAGAGGAGAGTCAATCAGCACCTTCAGTCGACACATCAGCTGAACCCAAACCTTGTGATCCATCCACTGCATCTGTCAGTGAGCAGAAAATTCCAGCACCATCAAAGCAAGACATCCCAGCTCCAAGCTCTCTACAGAAACCAACTACTGATGTAAAGCAGCCAAATGTGATCCCACCAAGTAAACAGCTCCCCCAGCAACAAGCTCCATCACAAGAGAAGACTGCTAAACCTCAGCCAGAAATAACTAAAAGTACTGCATCACCAATCAAATCTGCTCCACCACCACAGGCTGAAACTCCAAAGCAGGACTCGGGCTTCTTTGGGTTTGGTTTTGGAAAATCTCAGCCTAGTCCTGCTAAAACTTCTGACTCTAAAACTGGGAAACTGTTTGGCTTTGGTGGCTTGACTGAGACGGCCAGATCAAGGTCACCTTCGCCGCAGTCTGTGGCTAATGTCTCTGGTAAGGTTTTGGGATTCGGATCCTCCATCTTCAGTTCTGCGTCTAATCTGATTTCATCAGCAGTTCAGGATGAGTCTACTGCATCTCCACCAGCCTCTCGCAAAGGCTCTACAATATCCCAGTCTTCTGGCAAGAGTTCTACACCACCTACCTCTCGCAAAGGGTCTGCAGTATCTCCAGCCTCCCCTAAGATGCCTCCCGGAGAGCCCAAAACTGTTACATCCAGGAAAATAGATGAGAAAAAGCCAGAAGATGAGAAGACCAAAGAACCTCATCTGCCAGTTACTTCAAAGCAAGAATCAGAACCTGGTAAAGTGACAGTGCCCCCTAAGCCTCCTTCCAAAGTGACCCCATCCCTGTGTCCACTCTGTAAAGTGGAACTTAATGTGGGCTCACTGGAACCTTCCAACTACAATACCTGTACTGAGTGCAAGAACATGGTGTGTAACCTCTGTGGATTTAACCCCGTGCCTCACCTTGCAGAGGTAAGTGAGTTGCTCAGTTACTTTGCGAGTTTGCTATTGAGATGTTCTGATTCTGAATATAACATATGGAGCAGGACTATTGACGTCACTCATGGTTACTGATCTACACAGATTAGAAAGCTCTAGATGGGCTGAACAGACTGGTGCTCAAAACCTGAGAAAGATCAAGTAATCTTGTCAACTTATGCACAACTGACACTCCTGTTCTGATGGCTGGATCTCTGAGGAGTGTTGATAAAATGATTCAGGCTGTTTGTTTTCAGATGTCATAAACTAAAAGTAGCAAACTGGCAAGACATTTCATGATATTTTACCAGCAGCTGTTTTGTATGAGAGCTCAGCAAATGTAATTAAATAGAGCGTAATAAGAAGCAGTCTGAATGTAGTGAGATCTCATTATAATCTTGGCAGTAATAAAAATGAAACAGCATATGCATACCTAAATTTGATAACAATTTATATGCATATACACAGTGTCTCATATCACATCACCACTTTTCATTTGCTTCTTCCATTATTATGAGTTTCTTATAGAAATCTTCAGTAGATTGCGTTGTTCCTCCTGTTGGCATATTCATCATTAGTGGTCTTTTGCGACTTAGCCAGGAAAGACCTTTTGAGTGAAAGCAGTGAGTGATGTAATACTGTGTCTGTGGAGACTTTGGCACTAATGACTAATATGCAGAAGCTTTCACTTTCTCAGGTTCATGGCACTGTCGGGCAGAAAATCTGGACTGTTGGGTTTGTCCCTTGTGCAGCTCATAACCTCCATTATGCCCGCTCATACTCCAGATGGCTCTTACCATACTATTGTGACTTTACTTAGGACCTCGCAAAAGCTTATGGTGAGGGGCAGGGGGCCAATAAAAGCATTAGTGGTCAGCAGGGATGACTGAGTGATTGGCATTCTTTCAATTGCAGCCAGTAGCAGCCAGTGTCCACACAATCCAGGAGAGCAGAGAATAGTTTTTGAAGCTTTAAAGGCAGTAGGCCTTTTATTTGTCTGTAAAGACACATTTCAAATCGAGAGATAAAGGAGATCCTCTGTAAACTTATCAACCCAAATCCTGAATAAACACATAGAATTCAGAAATGTAGAGGCAGAGTCTGATCTGCAGGAAGTTGTTTTTATGACAGAACACTTTTCTAATGCTGAACATGCTGAGTGCTGATTTATGGAAGGGTCCCTAGCTTTGGACTCAATGTGTTATTATGTAACAGGCTAAGCAAAGATGGCCACAGCTGCCGTGCAGCAGAGAGAGAGAGAGACAGAGAGAGACTCTATTAAAGTGATTGAGGGTTGTGCAATGGCATTAATGTGATAGGATCTGCAGTGGCTGTGATGGGGGGTTGCTCTGTGATATGCCAGTAAGTGGAAGGGAGATTGAGTAATCAGGCATCTCTCTATAACGTGTGTGTGTGTGTGTGTGTGTGCGTGTGTGTGTGTGTGTGTGTGTGTGTGTGTGTGTGTGTGTGCGCGCGCAAATGAGTGTGAATTGTTGGAGAAAAGCCCCTGACCCATCTGCTTACAGCTTGCACCACAGCTTGTTCTTCGACAGCCACTTCCTCATCCACCCTATTCTGTCAATCATCACTAGCAGCAAACATACACAAACGCAGATGTTCTCGGGGAATGTTGTTTCTGTTGTGTTTTAACTAGCCTTGTTTATTCTGGCTGAGATTTCCTTGTAGTTGACATGAGAAGATCCATTTGCACTGGAAAGTGATTGACTACTGAAATTTAAGGGGTCATATGAAAAACTTTCAGTGTTTTTATTTATATCTGGTTTCCTGGAGTGCCTACCAATCCAAAAAACATAAAATAAGACAACCCAGTACATTTTTTTGTGGGCGGTCTAGGTCTCAGAGCATGACATTCAAAAAGTCCTTCATAACTGGGCTCATAATAAAGGGGACTCATTAGAACAGGGGTGTCAAACTCCGGTCCTGGAGGGCCGGATTCCTGCAGAGTTTGGTGATTTCTCTTTTCTGATCCAACAATTAAACCTGCTCATTACCTGCTGAGCTGAATCAGGTGTGTTTGATCAGGAAGTTCACAAAACTCTGCAGGAATCCGGCCCTCCAGGACTGGAGTTTGACACCCGTGCATTAGAATGAACCCTGCCGCTCATCTGAGACGCTGCACTTTTCATGCAAATGGTGGTGCACTTACAGTCATTTGTATAAGAACATTTATGTTACTTTAAATTGTGCCAACAGTTACATTTACTGGTCTAAAACTTCCATTCCACCGTAAATATTGTAGCAGTTACACTCCTGTATTACCTTCAGCTTTGTGAATTCTGCAGATTTTAACAAGAAGTTTAGAGACTTTTTTGGACTTGAGGTGGCTCTGTATATACAGATCCCTGCCTGGCTTTGGCTGAATAGTCTTTTATTGGCATTACGTGTTTGTTATAATCTGTCTGAGAGTGTCTGAATGTTGTTTTACAGTACTGTTTTGCTCTTATGTGTTAGTGGAGATAGTCCTGGGGAGTCGACTCCCAAAGCATCCATATTCCAAGCTGTTGACTTTCCTGTGTCATTAAGCATAGAATTTAGTAAGATTATACCCACAGACCAGCACATTCACAACTCGGAGAGACAGAGTAAGATATCACTTGGGTGTCCTTTCCCCCAGCTTAACACAAACGCTGTTAAAGCAATTATACCTTTATGCAGATTATATGTAAATCAAACAGAAAACCATTGGATATTGTCTACCAAAATGACCACATCAATATCTAGTTAATATCATGTTGTTTATCTCCAGTGGCTCCAGTTGTGGGGCAGCATGGTGGCTTAGTGGTTAGCACATTCGCCTCTTATCGCTGAGGTTTTGGGTTCGAGTCCACATCTGAGCAGAGTTTCCATGTTCTCCCCGTGTCTGCGTGGATTTCCTCTGGGGACTCCGGTTTTCTCCCACAGTCCAAAAACATGGAGATCAGGTGAATTGGATACTCAAAAAAATTTTTTTTTACCCTGGTGTGTGTATATGAATGTGTATGTTTGTGTGTATATGTATGTATGCCCAGATATGGTTGGCACTCTGTCCTGGGTGATCTCCCTAGTGCTCGATGCAGTCAATCCAGGTGGACGGTCACTTCCGGTTGAGAGTATGCTGTGCGTGACTGGCTGCCGGCACTAAATTCTTAAGTAATTTGGTAAATTTTAAAATTTTAACTTTCTAAAATAATAAGTGTAATCTTAATCTCTTAATCTTAAATGGCAGCCATGGCCTAGTGGTAAGGATCTGGTCTTGTGACCAGAAGGTCGCTGGTTTGATCCCCAGACAGGACATGACTGAAGTGCCCTTAAGCAAAGCACCTAACCCCCTAACTGCTCCCCGGGTACCGGTGGATAAGGCCTCCCACCACTTCGGGCACAGATTCTCACAGCCTTGTGTGTGTGTGTGTGTTTCACTGCATGAATGGGTTAAATGCAGAGGTCAAATTCCAAGATCTTAATCCTCTGGAGTCTGAAGGTATTTCATACATTTTGATGTAGTCTGACATGCCTTGACTTTTTTTTTTTTTTATTACACCCATCTAAAATATTTTTTCCAAAGTGTTATACAGGCTTCTGTTCAGCACAAACTCAGTAAGAACACTGTCAATTCAGTAAGAGTGTCATAAATCTACATTTTTGTTTAAATCTGCTATAAACTTAGACTTTCCAAAAACCTATTTTCAGATGTGCTGATATATTGTTAAAAACATTTCTAGCCAAGACTTTTGAGGTCAGAACTGAATAAACAGAGGTGTTGGCTACACACTGGTCATTACAGTTCTTAGGATTGTATGTGGTTTTATTTCTAAAGCTTAACAAATGTGAGGTGACACTGTCTGTTCCTCAGCCACTGACCTCTAAATCTAAAAATATACTTAGACTCAAGCTATATATAATTGAAAAGTAGATCCTTTAAGGTTTCTGGGATATGTTTTGTTCCTAGGATAAAATGTCAAAGAATTATAGAAGTATTTATGTGGAATTTTGGTTTTGTTCCTTCAGGAGGGTCTGCCGACTCCAGAGGGTTAAATGCCACTCGTTCTATTTTCACAGGATTGACATTCACCATATTATTTGAGATTTGTTCTTTAGTAAGAACAGAATCTACACCTGTCAAGAACACACTTACATCTTTGAGTTCTGATTGCATTGTGGAAAAAACCTGAAATTTAGTTTTCTTCAGTTCTCTAATTTTAGAATATTATAGGATTTAAATGACTAGCATTTAAGATAAAAAACAATAGATATTACTGAATGTGATTTACTTTGAATTAGAGATTTTCAGAAATATTTGAGCAGGTTTTGGAGAATGTTTTGAAAAAAGTAGATATTAACATTAGATTAAACACTAATGTCATTAAGTTTTCTATACAGATATAGAACATCACTTGCAAACTCACAACCCAGACTCTCTTTCAGAGTGCTTGAGCTTTCTATTGATTTTGGTTCTTCTTCCATCTACATCCATCTTTGTCCTCCCTGAGGGAAAAACTAGACTATATGTAGAGCACTTTGCTTTCCCCTTTTATCCTTATCCAGTTGACCAAAGTATCTGAGCAGAACATTGTGTGAAAAGAAGTCACATGTGTATGAAATAAGCTTTAGTCCTGAGGGGTGCACGATAATATCAGAATCCTATTGGCAAATAGTTACTTAAAAATCATTGACATGTATCAACATCAGCAGATATGTATTTGGAAAAAATGGGATATTTGCATTGGCTCATTCATTTCGGCGAATCACTAATTAGTTCATCATCATGCAGACATTTGTAGTAACAGAAATAGTAGAAAGTGAGTTCTCTTTTGTGTAGATTGTTTTTCTTGTAATGACCTGAGCATGTCTGTCCTATCAGAGGGGCTTGGAATTTCTTTGGTCCTTTATTTTAACCCTGTAAACACACCTTCATTTATGATGTTGATGGGGAGGTATGATGAAACAGCAAACCTTTAAATGACAACGTGCTTCCACATATCTCTGGCATGATTGCTGGAGGCGTAACTTCAAAGGCCAGTGTTTGCTGCTGAGATACAAATGTGATGTGCTGTATTCACATTATCCGGCACACCGCTAGCCAAAAATAGCAGCTGATTTAATCTACCCCAGCTACCATCTCAGTATAGGCTTGGAGGGAGCTGTCATCAGTCTCAAGGGGTTTGTGTGTATATTTGGATCCTTCTTTGTAATTCAACCAGTGCTGACAAAACTTAGGCTTCTGATTACTAAGGATTCTCATTCTGAAATAGAGTAATATGTTTTGCATACATACATATATACATATTTGTATAATATTCCCATTATTTTGGGATTCCCTGTATTTCCACTACTTTACAGTAATATAAATGTTTACCTATTATACAATGACAAGAATGTAATGAGTTGTTTGTCATATTACACATAATTATACATAGCCATAATATATAAAATTGACCCATCTCAAAGTTCACTTTTGTTGTTTTGTTTAGTGATGATTGATTAAACGATGCATCAGGTCAGTTATTGACCTTTTTAATTTATCAGCATCAGAGGATTATTTTTAACCCTTTAACATACTCACCAAGAAAGAAGAAATTTAATTATTATAATATTTTGGGCAGGTTGTGGTAGGGTGGGGTGCAGTCATTTTTTTCAGCATTTGATCCAGTTTAGTCATTGTGGTACTGTTATAAAGCATTGCTGGTTTGCATTCAGACAAGAAAGTGTTGCATTTCTAATTACCTCGAATAGATTTTTTATTCTACAATACCTCTACCAATTGGTAGAGATGGCAAAATCACATTGTGATAAGTTCAATGGCTTCTTCAGGAAGATGTAGTGATTAAATATGCTGTACCTAATGTTTGAGTAAAATGTTAAAAGATATAAACAATCAGTCACATCTGAAGGCAGCCTTATCAGTGTGGCAATTGTAGAACAATATTAGAACTTCTCCTGGTGTCAATGACACCACTCTACGGGTAGATAAAGACATGACTGATGGAGGTATCCTTTAATCCTTTAAAAGACAACAACCAAAAAAACACATGATATTGGCCTCAAGTCCCCATTTGGGTGGAGTTTCCATATTTGGGTGGAGTTTCCATGTTCTCCCAGTGCCTTCATGGGTTTCGTCTGGGCTCTCCGGTTTCCTCTTACAGTCCAAAAACATGCCGCTCAGGTAAAATGGGTACTCTAAATTGTGTGCGTGTCTGTGTGCTCCCAGCGATGGACTGGGTTTGGGACTAACTATGATCCCGATTGGTAATAAGCAGATAAGATAATGGATGGATGGATGGATATTGGCCATCCTGCAGTCTAAATAGCTGCATTGACCATTGAAGAACTTATATTGGTTATACAGTAGTTTTGTGTGTTTGTATGCACATTCATGTTTTCCCATCAGTATCCAAGTGACTAATTATACAAAAATGCACAGTGTGCAGCAGCACACGAAATGCATACTCAACTGAATACCACATCAAAGTGTTATTGAGTTAAGTACATATCCAGCAGTTTATTGTATTGGTAATTCTCCTCATGCTGTGGATGATGTTAATATTGCAAAAACACTGACAACACTGACAAATGTCCCACAAAAACAGGAGAACAATTCTGTGCACTTGTACCTTAATACTTGTGCACTGTAATTTCAGATATGCCTTATGTGAGTGTACTCTTAGGCAAATTTGCAACATGTGTACAGTGAAATAGTGATGCATCATTGAAATCAGCCAAGATTTAGCCAAGTATTCTTTCTTATTTTGGTTATTTTATTATATAAATTACATGAATCAAGTAAATACAATTATGTGTAATAGCACAGTTGTGCATGACTCACTGTCCTGAATATCCAGATGTTTCTTGTTTGTGAATTCATACTTTTTGAATTTTGTTATTTAAAGAGTTTGCAATGCTGTTTTTTTTCCAATAGAGTGCATGTTATTCAATCTGCTACCTTTTCTAGCAGAAAGTATGAGCTGTTATTGTGTTTTAAGTATTTAGTTATCCCAAAGAAAAATGTAACTAATAGATGTTGGCCAAAAAATAAAATGTTTAAAAAATACAATAAAATAAAAATCTAATTTTATCTGTGCAGTCTTACAATAAACCTTCAGGATGTACTAGAACAATAATATGGTGTGTGTGTGTGTGTGTGTGTGTGTGTGTGTGTGTGTGTGTGTGTGTGTGTGTGTGTGTGTGTGACTGAAAGGTTGGTCAAAACTTGGTGATGCACACAATGATATTTTTAGAGAGACTTGAGCACAGTGTGTCTGTAGCCAGTAGCCACTTTGTTCATTTATATCACACTCTTCTACTGTAGCTTTGTTTTGGTTGCTTACTGGTGTGTGTGTGTGTGTGTGTGTGTGTGTGTGTGTGTGTGTGTGTGTGTGTGTATGTGTGCTTCCTTGTGTTTAGAGCAGAAATGTGATCATCACAGTGTTCTGTTCAGTTGTAATGAGAGGAGTATGCGCTAGCTCATGAATAATGTGTGTGTTTGATGGTGAGAGCAGGTAATGCTGGCTAATGTAGTGTCATTAACTTGAGCAAATATCAATAAACTGTTCTGAGTGCAGAGTTAAGACTACACTTCACTCTTAAGTTCAATATAATTTGCAGATTATTCCTACAGCAGATGTTATGTATCGCAACGTTTAAAGTGTTAGAAAGCAACTGTTTGTCACAAAGTATAAACAGACTAAACTCTATGCTCTGAAAGCAGCCTAGATTAGAATTTGAGTCGTAATTGCATGAAAATCTTTGACCTGCAGCTATTGCAGTTGTCATATCCTGGTCTTAATAACATTTGTAGTCCATTTCCCAGCGTCTGAGACTGCATTCATTTACAGAGACCTGCATGCAGTGCAGAGACATTTCACGCAGTAGGATACAAACGACAACTGTTGCAGAGGAGATAAGGAGAAGTCCCTTAAAGGAGACAGTGGGTGTATAAATAGGCTCATGCGAGTCTGAGGAAACTGAGCAGGAGAGAGAATGAAGTGAGTGGGTAAGAGAGAATGCTATATATGTGCTTTCTCTTTGCCATTCTTACAAGCTACAAGAAATATAAAGATTAAAAGGGCTACTGTCACCATTTCCCAGTCTCTTCTTCAAATTAAAATGGCTGTTTTTGTCCATTGCCTTTTAAGCTTGATATATGTAAATTCTGTTTGTTCTAAATGGCTGATTGGTTTAGTGCCTCAATAATCTTAACAGCTTCAGTGATTAAGTGCAGCTAAACTGCACAACTAACATTGTTTTCGTAACTACTGTACAAAATCAATGAGCTAATAATAGTCTATTTTTGCTGGTGCAACGACCCAATCTAGGGACAGCCTGAAATACACATCCCCCTTCGTAGGGGACCATTCTAAACTTAAAACCTGCCCTTTGGACAGACTTTGGATTGCCTGTTGGTAGAAGTTCCTTCTCATCCTCTCTGTGTTAGCCTTCTGGGTGTGAAAACACCTCCCTGACGGCAGTAGAGAGAAGAGTCTATTGTCGGGGTGGTTAGTGTCCATCAGTACCTATTTGGCCTTGGTATCCAGCATCACTTGCTGTAAATGGTCTGCAGGTCAGTGAGTTCTGCTCGGATGATGTGCTTAGCTGAATGCACTGCCCTCTCAAGAGTCTGTCTGTCCAGCAGGGTGCTGTTATCAAACCCGGCTGTGATATTCCCTGAGAGGATACTCTCTATGGTGTAGGTGTAGTAATTCAAGCAGATGAGGAGTCTGAGGTGGTAGAAATGCTGACGGACCTTCTTCACCATGGAGATGATCTGGTAGGACCATGGTCCTACGAGATATGAACTCCAAGGTATTTGAAACTGTCTACTTGTTCTACTGCAGCTTTGTTTATCCAGACAGTTCCATAATTCCTTTCCTTCTTTCTGCTGCAGTCCACAATCAGCTATTTTGCTGACATTATGGAGGAGGTTATTATTCTGGCACCAGCTCTACTGCTGTTTGTAATATATTCAGGTGTGCTGATATATTGTGAAAAACCACACACTAAATATTTCTAGCCAATACGTTTTAGCTCAGAACTTTGGTGTTGGCTACACACAGGTGACTGCAGATTTTATAAATTGTATGTGGTTTTATTTTTAAACCTTAATGATTGTGAGTTGACACTGTAATTTTCTGAGTCACTTGTTTCTGCTTGAATAATCATTAATTAAGTGTGAGTTGTAGGGCTGCGAATCTTTGGGAATCAAGCAAATCGATCCAGAATCGATTCTTGGGGTCACGAATCAATTTTTTTCTGATTCTTTCAAATACGAACGAAATACGTTACTTTGCCGTTGCAATCTCTGCAAATCGCACGAATCATGTCCAGCCCTTTCTTACCCGGGCAGGGTTGACGGTAAAATCCAAAGTGTTTCCAATGGTTGCTTTCAAAGACCGCAGCTTGGCTTGCATGCCTGTACATAGCCGACACTGCTTCCTTGTTTTGCCTAGCACTATGGTGGCTGAGAAGGCACATCCGCACCTGCAAAAAAAAAATTCGATTTTTTGAAAACGAGAATCGATTCTGAATCGTTCAGCGATTCCAGCTCAAAGCGATTTTTTCCTGCACCCCTAGTGAGTTGAGAGGTCTTTGTTCATGTGAACCCTCT
>BRDA01001487.1:20051-57214 GCA_036984385.1 Crenuchus spilurus | reverse complement strand
TATATATGTGTGTGTGTGTGTGTGTGTGTGTGTGTGTGTGTAGACTGTTTTAGGTTTCCAGGGTATGTTTAGTTTTGTTTCTAGTCTTTATTTTATTATTTATTATTTATTTAAGTGTTATTGTGGAGCTCCAGATAGTTAATGAGGCTTGTATTTGCTAAGATCAGACCAGATAATGATTAAAGTATGTGAGAAAGGGAAGAAGAAACTTGAGAAGTTTGGCTGGAGTTCTGAACAGCTTGGCTGATGGAGCCTGAAGCCAGACCCCCTCCCATTTTTTTTTTTTTTGAATGACAGATGAGTAAGAATAGAAGTTGAGTCAAAAGAAGATAAGGATAGTCTGAGGAATTTGGAGGTGCCGGGCTGGTGGTGGTAGTGAAGTTTTCCTCACGAGTGGTAGGTGTAATGGAAGGGTTTATGTATTGCATGAATGAGTGGCAGAGTTATGTTGTCCACCTTCCAAACTTTTGTTATTACATAATGTAATTTGTGAACATAGCCCAAGGGTCTTTTTTTGTGATGCTTCTCAGGCTTCTCTTTTATACTTGAAAACACCACTTGTGGCCAATCACAAACGTGCATGCATAGTAACTGACACAGAAAACACAGAAGCAGTAACACACAGGAGGAAAATTATGACCAGGTGTCATAACACAGGTTAGTTTCTCTAAATGGAATATATGGACTGGAAGAAAGTGGTGCGTCTTTAACAGTTTTCACATGCAACAGTAAACTGTTTTAATAAATGAACTGATATATTTTGGCAAGGATAGCCCTCTAATTCCTTGTCTCTTAGCATTTAGCACACTAATTTTCAAAGTGAATCAGTGTTTTTCTCAATGTACTATTTCTACAGTACCAAACCCACGTTTTTCTGAAGTGTTATCATACAAGAGACTAGAGAGTCTTGAATTAGCTCAGGAAAAAATAACTTCTGTCTCTGCTGTTTGTCAGAGTGGAGGGAATGAGTTTGCTGTAAGTCTGAGGAGCTGATAACTCTGCTTATTTCAAATTAGTAGGTCAAGGCTCTCTATTATCTATGGACCTGATTTATAGAAAGAGTGCCACTGTGGGGGCTGTTGAAAGCGTACTGTATTAGCCAGCTACATCTGTTGCCAAACGCAGCTGCCAGGAAATCGATAAGGTGCCAAGCAAGGATCTGCAAGGCTGGAGACTCTGATATACAGTACAATATAGGCATTTATTCCGTCTACCACTCAAATGATGTTCACTGCAAATCTGCCCCAGTTCAGTTGCACAAGCTCACTGATGAAAGAACTGAGATGCAATGCAGGCAGGTGCTTTATTTTGTCTGGAAGGTGCTGTGAGATATCTAAGAACATTATGCAAAGGAAGACCGCGTCTAATCTTAAATGCGCTTTTAACGAGAGTTATGCTTCTTTGTGGCTGTCAAAGCCAGATTGCTGTTGGTATGCATTCATAGGCTCTCTCTCGTTCAGAGGAGATTGCACATTTAAGCACTAGCAGTGGAGGAGGCATAAGAAGAAGCATGATTCTAATGAATCAGAGCAGCATGAATTGCTACAAGGAATGCTCAAATTTCTTTACAACAGCTCAAATTATAAAGCAGTAGTAGATATCAGTAGAAAAAAGTATTCACAAACAGATTAGTTTATTATACACTGGCAAGATATTAGACCTGTCTCCCTTGTTATTGTGGACATTTCAACATCGTGTCTCAGGTCAGGGTCTTGTTTTTTCAGCCGTGAAGATGCCACTCTCCCTGTGATCTCATAATAGTTTTCAAATTGCCCAGATAAAGTGTCCCTCGCTTGCTTCAAATGAGCCTTTTTTCATCACTCTGTGTAAACAGATCAGACTTTTGAAAGGTCAGATAACTCGTCCTGTCACCCGCTCTACATTGTATTGCTGTGATGTTGTAAAGGGGCTTATCGCTACTGCATGCTAGTATATCTTACACAGGAGGTAATCATGGAGAGTGAAGGCCCCTGTGAGACCGGTCCTCAGGCCTGTTGGTCCTTATAGCTGGTCCACTAATAGAAGAGGACATGCATGGCATCCTGCCAGAGATATGATTCAGACCAGCTGCATAGACATGGTACTTATTTGGAACAGTAAGGATGGTAACAACACAGCAGATGGCCAGATGATGGACAGTAATAACAACATTGCCCTGACTGCTGTGGCGGTGTGTTTTTTTTTTTTTTTTGTCCTGAGGAAGGGGCGTGGTCACGAGGACCAGGTGCTTGGCTCAGCTCAGAGACAACACACAGATGCCAGTATGAGCAAACCCAAATGCATTTTAAATGTTGTGCCCACAACCCAACACAAACAGACGCCTATAATTCATGTCTCTTGCGATTATTATAATTCACTTTAGCTCTCAAGCTCCATGCAGCAGCTCAGGTAGTGTAGCTTAGCTTAGCTTTCAGGTGGTGTGTAGGCATGCCTGTGACATACCCCAGAGCAAAAGTGTGCAGTGTTTTATGCCATTCTCATAACCAGTCACACCTGTCTCACTACCAGGTTGGGCATTGGCCTGGTTTCAGCAGCACAGTCTGTATTCAGTCCATCTCAGTTCTTCACTTGTAGTCAACTGGATAGATAAGCATATTGTACAATGCTGTGAAAAATATAAATACCAGATTTCTTCTACTTTTGCTAATTTTTCACATTTAAATGTTTCAGATTATGAAGTCAATTTGAAATCAGCCAAAGACACAGGCCAATTAAACAAAACATATTGTTTTTAAATAGTGATTACCTTTATATATATATATATATATATATATATATATATATATATATATATATATATATATATATATATATATATATATAAACATTGTTCAGTCCTACCTGTCTGGTACCCTTAGCTAGTAAATCAACCAGTGCTAAATTTGACATTTAATTTAATATTTCAATTTCTCTATTCACACCCAGGCACAAGTACTATCAGACCTGTTGAATTTAATTTTGACTTAAGTAGAACCTGTCTCCCCTTGTGAAGCAGGGTAGAGGGTCTCAAAAAATAGCAAATGATGCTACATTCTGTAGAGAATGCAATAGAGGTCATGATAATGTAGAGAGACATTGGTGTAAGCCGCAGAGGTCTGCGAGTCCATTAAATTCTTCATGATGTGGATGAAGAATCCATTTTTGCCAGTTTCTTTTTTCATATCCATATGACAGTGGTTGTGTTTTGTTTGAAGTATATGCTACACTGCCCCCACATTTTCAAGCAGTAATGCTCTGCTCTGCATGCACAAATACACATGAAATGAATGCACAGTGTGGACATAAGGTTCTGTCTGTATCTGTATTTTATAGTAAGCATAAATGTGCCTATACACTTAGGATAAAACAGACTAAACCAGAAAACAATATAAATATGTGTTTCCATCATTTGTAGAAGAATTTCAAACTTCAAAAGGGAACATTCATTCTATTTTCTCCAGTACTGCTTCAGAGTGAATTTGTAATTACTTTATTGCAGTATATTGAGTACCTATATGACCTGAAAATGATTTTAGTGGCCTTTTTACTTGCACATCCATAAGGGCTGCACATGATGAAAATGTATTATACAAGAAAGATATAGTGCATTTATTAAAACATCAATAAAACATTAATATCTGTCTTGAATGGATATTATGCTTCATTTCACTGGCCATTAAACATTACATTTTTGTTCAGATGTAGTTTTTGAATTTTTTAGACAGTTCAGTGAACAATGAGTTACAGTACTGTAATCTAATGAAACAGTCTTCTCCTGTTTTGTAGAATAGGGGAAACGTGAATGCTAATATGCTTTGTAATAACATTACAGAGTAGCAGTGTGTACAGGGACAGCAGTATTTGGCCCAGTATAGATCCCTGTGGTACACCAGAGAATATTATGCTTCTTAGACATGTGGCTCTAGGTTAAAAAAAAACTTGAACTGACACTTAATGTATCATTAAAAGATCTGTCCCTTTATTGATGTCAAGACATTGAGTGTTTTGGAGAATCAAGGCATTTACAAAGATGTCTGATCAGAAAAAGACTTGGCAGAATGCTCCTGTCAGGAATGGCAGAGATTTGTAAATTTATTCATTCTAAAGAGTAACCTGTCAGTGTTGTGCTGTCAAGATTTTACTCATTTGTCTTTTTGGAAAACCAATATTGTAGAGGCAGATACTGCACTGCCCATTATGGATTTATTTTAAAACAAATGATCAGATCTATTAAACATATGTGTGTCTAGTGGTGTCCCTAGATTGTGCAGAAACACTGGATTCAAAATATTTAATAAATGTTCTTGATTCAAAAAGGTTTTTATTTCCTAATTTTATTTGATTTATATTTATATGATTTTATTTTATTTCTAAAATCTGTTGATACAGCAAGCTAAAAATTAAAAAAACATAACCAAGTCATTCACACACTCCCTGTATTTCAATTCATTTTGACATCACATTTATGAAATAAAGTTAAAATAAGCTAAATGTAATGGTAAGCAAAATGTTCCACATAATAGTTTTATTTCAGTTGGTATATAGTATATGTGACAAATGTTGTATGAAGGGTCACTTACAAATGCCTTGTATTTGTTTATTGTATTCAAACAGTATCAGCATTGAAACTTGAATCATGTTATTTTACACGTAAGCAATATAAGATATGACAGTTTGGCTTTTTGAAATAAATTAGACAAATGAACTCTTTCACGTTTACAATTTTCATGATGTGAAAAGAATGACATTTTACACTGATATTGTTTCATGGTCATTAAGTTAAATTATATTGATTTATGCCAAAGGTCCTTCTCATTTAAGGGCACTTGACATTTGATTATTTTCACTGATTATTCTTTAACTGAAATAAATCCTAGCAGTGCTTCTATGAAGAATCAGTAATGTATTTATATGCTAAATTGTATGCAGTATGTGTTCTTTCTATTCTTAATTCCAAACGAAACAGTGCACATGTAAATTACTAAAGGACGCATTTTATGTGTATATACCATATTTACATGTAACTGCATTTACAACAATGTTCAGTTCTTTCAAAAAGGCACTCAAAAAGATCAGTTATAGCCCTTCTACCTGCTACCCTATATAAGGGATATATTGGCTGTTGGCTGAGGAGGACTACATCAGGATATGTTGGGAATTACTTACATCACCACAGTTCTTAGTATGTTTAGCTTCATTTCAGATAGTATATGTATCATTTGCAAGTTCAGTTTTTTTTTTTTTTTAATTTAGCACTGACATCAGATTCTAATCTGAATTCTGCTGGCATCTGGTCCTGATCTAGAATTTCTAAACTAGAAATTTATTATTTAGCACCAGTAAACTTTAACAAAATGGTTCAAAGAGCAAATAAATGCAAGGGATAGTCTGTACTCCTTTAGATGGAAATTTGACCTGCTTATTGAGATCCTCAGCAATGAAACTGTTGACCCTAGTTCTGTTGTCTGGAACTTCACTGTAATTTAGAGACATTCAGCAGTTAATTTTCTAATTTCTTTATTTTTTGTAGGTTTTTTGCATTGATTATGAAAGGTTAATGTACATATAATTGGTTGTTAAAGATGCTGACAGTATAAATTGAGATGTTTTAAATTTATATTTTCTGGTGGTTAGAACACTGGTGAATGTTCCTGATCATTTCAGTACACAGAAAACATGTTTAACATTTTTTGACCATTAATAGCAAATTCGTTTTTCAATTAGTCTAGTTATCATCACCATATGGACAGTATACACAGATTAGATCATATCACAATATTATGACCTCCTACATAATAGTGGGAGTAACCAGGGGCGTAGCAGCAAATTTGGGGCCCTGTACACTCTCAATGTCAGTGGGCCCCTATAAATGCCAATAAACGAGGCACATGAGCAAAAAAAGGGGGTATTTATTTAAATAAAAAAGCATAAATAAGGTTTTAAGCTACAAACAGATCAGATTATGTTGATGTAGACTATTTACATGTTGATATATGCAGCAGAAATATTGCTGTGTGGATCATTTATTAAGTCTCAGCACAGAGTTTCACTTTTAGTTCTGCTGTATTAGTAGACAATAGGCTATAGCACACGCACTGAACCAAAAGACTAACTTACCTTAAACTTAAGGTAAACAACTCGCATTTAGGCAGCAATTCTAGCAGTCAGAAGCTAGCCAGCACCCAGGTCATTCAATCTAGGCTCACTGACGTTGCACTTGTCGCTAGTCGCTGTTGGGCTGACTAAACCATTTTGGGCCTCTAAGAGGGGGCCCCAGAATGTCTAATATGTTCAGAGGACTGTGACTAAAGTTCATTCCCTCAGTTGATATTACCAATATATTTGAAACAAATAATTAATTTGAGGGCCCAATTCATTTGAAAAAAAAAAATAATAATAATAATAATAATAATAATAATTCAGGATTTTAATGGGCCCCCCTCCCTACTCGGGCCCTGGGTAGTCAGGTCCACTTTTCCCCCCACTACCACGCCCATGGGAGTAACCACCCTTGGCTCTGAGTGTTCACTCAGTGGTGATCCCTGACACTCCCTGGCCTCATTGCTTCTGGGTGTATTATAGAGGTTAACTGGTCTACTGTGGTGCTTTAGTTGCTCTGTACCACTTGCCAGGGTCGGCATGACCTGTAAGGCACCACTGTTATGCTGTTGGGAGATATTCAACATATGAGAAGTTTATTCTTGGGACATCTTCACTATGGCAGCTCTAGAAAAGTTAGTGGTTAGTAGGTTTTGAGATGCTGCCACCCTTCACCCTGTACCCTATTATCATGCTCTTTTGGACATCAGTCAAATTGTGTCCTTTGCCCAGGGTGATCATTTTGCACTCTTCTACAACTGACTGGTGTGCTCACTTACGTTCGGCAAATCCTGTCATGTGACATGTGTGACATCCCAGGCCGAGTTCAGTCCAAACCAGAGGTGGTCATAATATTCTGATATACTTTAACTTTATATACAACACTTGATTGCTGAGACTTTATCATGTCTATACATCTTTTATCAGTAATAATTGAGAATGTTCTTTCACTTACTAATTATATTAGTCTATAATGAACATAATTATCTTTTTCATACACAGGCTCAGTGGCTATGTTTGAGTTGCCAAACTCAGAGGGCTCTAACTGGGCAGATGGGAGAGCTAGGACAAATTTCTACATCATCCTCTATGTCTACAACGGAGCCCACAGCTGTACCCAGTGAACAGCAAATCAAAGCCTCAGGGCCAGCTGTCCCTAAAGCTGTATCTGAAAAGCCAGCAAAAGTATCTTCAGTTACTGCTGAAGCTGCACCTGCTCCTTCTGCTTCTGTTATTATTACAGATGCTATGCTTGAATCTATGGAAAAAACACCTGAAGTGAAGAGTGAAAGTGAACAGCCAGTAGTTAAAGAGGAGAAAACTAGTTTAGAGAAACAAATCCAGGCTATGGGTTTTGCAGATAAGCTGATCAAAAATGAAGAAGTTGTGGTGCAGGTTGAGAGTACTCCTCCTACACCTTGTAAGAATGAGAGCACAGTTTTACCACTATTGCAAGACGAGAAAGGGAACTTGAAAGTAGACCAACAAGGACAGGACATCTTGACAGTTTCTTCCGAGTCGTACAGCTCAGCTGAAGAAGAGCTTAAAGAAATCCATAGAGTTAGGGAGTCCACTCTGAATAAACCTGAGTCAGAAATGGTGCATATCAATGCTCCATTAAACATTAAGCAATATCCTGGCTCTGTGGAAAATAGCAGTGAAAGTGAACCATCCCCACATCTGCAAAGAAGAAGGAAACTAAGTGTTGCATCTTCTAGTAGTGAAGACTTGAAACCAGACAGCCCAGATTCTGGAGATGAAGAGTTCATACGCATACAGCTAATGCAGATGAGTGCAGATGAAGATTTGTCAACAAACGATGAGGAAAACTACATCAGTAAACAGATCAGAGAAAAGGAGCAAGAGATGAAGCACGAGGCAAGGGTGGCAGAAAGCAAAAGTGCTGAAATTAAACCCAACATTATGGTGAAAAACCTTAATGCTGGAGTACACCTTGAAGAGAGTGCTGAGAATATCCTGTATTCTCAGGAGCAAGATGTTCAAAACGTGCATGGCAGACCTACCTCAGAAACAACACAGGAACACAGTGATACAGTGACAGTAATGATCTTGAATGACAGTGACAAAGAAGAAATGCCAGAAATTTACAGTCCTATGTCAGATTCTGCACAACAGAAATGTTTTATCAAACAGATTAACGAAGAGGAGAGTTTGATTGAAGATTCTGAGGACAGGTCTAAAGGTGATGCATCATCTAGTATGCAAGCATCCAGCTTCACACCAGGAACTGCATCACCTACATCTGCATCCTCATTTGATGATGAAAGTGACAGCAGTCCAAGTCACAAGAAGACAAGTGTAGAGGGCAAGCAGCACATTAAAGTAAAGCATAGTCAAGGCCAACCTCTTCCAACTATAGAGGATTCCTCTGATGGAGAAGAGATACCAGGGAAGGCATATCAGCATATGGAGCTTGAAAAACAAAAGCAACAAAAATCAAAGAGAGATGAATTACATGCACAGATAAGACCTGGCCATCCACCAAGTGATCTCTCTCCATTGAGAGATGTATCTCAAATGGATGATGATTGGCAGACATCAGGAGTAAAATTGCATAAAGTATCCTCTTTCTCACCAAGTATTGAGTCTGAACCAGAGAATGCCTATACCCACTTGTTGCCAACAGAGAAGCCATTAAAGAGTGCAGAGGAAGCATATGAGGAAATGATGGAGAAAGCACAAGCACTTAGAGCTATGACAAAGAAAGTTACTCCACCTGAGATTGAGCCACTCTATGGAGGTATGCTGATAGAGGACTATGCTTATGAGACACTAGTGGAGGAACCAGCACAGGCTGCAGCAGCTGAACAAAGTATAACTGAGGATGAGTATCTGAGTCAAGTGGTTGTACAAGAGGCAGGAAAAAAGCTTAAAACACCAGAGGAAGTATATGAGGAGATGCAGAAGAAGAGAGAACTCATGCTAAAAGGACAGGCATTTGAATATGCACGTGCTGCTCCTCAGACAGATACTGTAGGACCTCCTGTCACTGATACTTGCTACGTGACTATATCAGGATATGATGAACATCTCATGTACAAACATGAAGAATCCGTAATGAGTGCACAACCTACAAATGAAGAACTCCTGAAAAAGCAAAAGGAAGTTCTGACACCTGGAACAAGTTCTACACAGTCAAGTCCTATTTCTCCGGTATCACCTATATCTTCATCTGAGCCTTCATATGAGTCTGCTGAGGTTATACAAATTCCCTCAAGTGGTGAGGAAGACAATATTAAAGGTGATGATGTAGTTCTACCTATTGAATGTGCAATGGAACCTTACAATGTGGAAACATCTCAAGACATGTCTTGGAAGAAATCTCTGTATCCAATCCCAGACCTGAAAATCACTCAGTGTTCTTCTGGTGAAGAGGAGATGGAAGATGAAGACAGGATTACACAAGAACATGAAATAGCTCTGTCAAGTGACACATCTCCAGAAGTTGAAAGTTCTACTGAAGCTGCACAATTTGGAGAAGCTTCATCACAAACACAGTCAGCAGAGAATGAACCCATAACTATTGTTTGTGAAGTTCCTCAATCAAAACCTGTGCTAGAAGATATGTCACCGATTTCAACTCAGGATTCAACACCATCTCCTGTGTCTCCACCAACTTCCTCTCTAGATTCAGCATTTAGAGATCAGACTCAGGAGCCAGTCTCCGTTCCAGATAAACCCATTGTTACCAAAAGTTCAAGAGCTTTCGTAGCTGACTCTGCTCCAGTTATTATTTCAATGCCAGATTTAATCACAGAGACAAAACCACAAGTCTGTGTGGAAAAGCCTCATCATATTCCAGTTTCTATTCAACAAGTCACAACAGTGGCAGCAGCTCCTACTCCAGCTGAGATTTTGGCTTCTAAACCACCACTAGCTCCAAAACCAACAATTGATTCTACAACAGCAGGCATTTCTGTTAATAAACCACAATTAACACATACACCTCCTCAATCAACTTTGCCAGCTGAAACTTCTGCTTCTAAACCACCACAAACTCCAAAACCATCACCAGCTCCTATGCCAGCTGAATCTCCAGTTTCTAGACCTCCACTTGCCCCTAAACCAAGCGTAGTGTCAAAACCAGTTTTCACATCAAAGTCCTTACCTACCTCAGAAGTCACTATTGAGAAAATACCAGATAGAGTATCACCAGCTGTGCTGGATTCAGTTTTACAGACTACAGTTTCAACACCTGTGCTAGAAACACAACCAGTTTCCACTGTTTCATCAACATCTACATCATTTGAGCAAATTCCTATTTCTGTCCCAACCCAAGCTGTTCAGACCACAGACTATGCAGTGCCTGCTTCCACAAAGATATCAGCCACCATATCACCAGTACAAGTCCCATTTCCTCGTGTAACTCCAGCTTCTGTTGTGGAAATGCCTGATATGTCTCCTTCACCAGAGTATCCAATTCAGGTACCATATTTAGAGTCAACCTCAGCTTCTGGAGAATGTCCATCTCCAGCCATTGTCGGGGTTCCTACACCTGTTCCAGTTATTGTTTCAATTCCAGAGTTAGTTTCTTCATCTGTCCAGGCTCCAGGTCATACTGCAAATATAGAAGCTATTCTAGCTCCTACTCTTTCAACAAGAACCTCAGTAGAGCAATCCCTTGTTTCTGCTTCAACATCCATATCAGGATTGATCACAACACACCCTTTCACCATAGCTCCAAGCATATCTGTTTCATCACAGAGTGGAATTCCTCCCACGCCTGTATCCATGGAACAGACCTCTGTTTGTCCACTGATATCAGAACCAGCAAGACCAATTACTCATAAGCCCTCACTACCATCATCATCTGTTCCATCTGCTGTTCTTGCCTCAGACAAAAATTTGCCCCCATACATAGTTCATGTTCAAATTCCACCCAGCATTCAAAATATAGATAGTTCACCTATAACACCAATAACAGTCCATACATTGCCTATTGCATCTCCTGTTGCAGTTGCACAAACTAAAAAGTCTGAGGACCATGCAGCTACAGAAGTCCCTGTTGTTTCTTCCACCAGAACTACTGCTGTTGCTTTTGGAGCTTTACCTTCTCAACACATTGAGTCAGTGGTATTGGACATACAGCCAAGGACAGGAATTATTCAACCTACAATAGATGCATTTATTGAAAATGTGTCTGTGATTAATCAACCAACACAGAATACAGTAGCACGAGCAGCAGCATCTACTGAAGACCGCAGAAGTCATCCTGTTGTTGTGAGTGTATCTCCTGTAATCAGTACAGATGCTGCTTCATTTATATCATCTACAGGACTGAAAACAAGCCAGGCTCCTGAGTCAACTGTTGTGTCAGCAGTACGTGAACCTCAGGTGACACATGTCTCTCGTGAAAGAACAGAGAGGCCCATCATTGAATTTCCACCACCACCTGCGGCTTCACCACCAGCTCTGCCACCTGATACTATACCAAGTCAAGCTGTTAGGCAACAGTCAGTTCCCTTTGTCTCATGTGTTATGACTACTCCCCCGGAGTTCCTTACAAGTATGATCAGTGATGTAGTAGTAAAACAATCTGTACCCCCAGTACATAAACCACCACCCCCAGTTCCACCCAAACCTGTCTGCATACCAGCTGGTCTAGTATTTAGCCACAGATCAAGAGAGAGTGTAAAGCCACCAGGTTTTACTGAACCCACATATGCTCAAGCAGGTCGTGCTGCAACATTGCCAAGAACAAAGGAACCCCCTAGTGCTCTTTCACTCAGTTTAACTGCTCCTGTTGACAGTAAACATAGTATTTCATCACCAAAATCTCCTTTGTCACCTCGATTTGCTAAAACTCTGGAGACCTATGTGGTAATAACATTGCCATCAGAGCCAGGATCACCAGTAGAAGGTATTACAACCCAAGCTCCAATAAGAAGATCATCTCTTCCAACTCCTAAACAGGTTCCTGCAGTTGCACCGAGAATGATTTCCCCACCTTCAGTATCTGCACCACTAACTGTGGTTCAAGCAACAGTTGTAGCTGCACCACCAAAAGTAATCTCAGCCCCAATGCAAACTTCGGTGGTTCCAGTAAAACATGTGGATGCCTTACCAATAGTTACAACAGAGACAACAGTGCATACTACTTCTACAATGATTTCAGCACCAATTGCAGCAGTGTCACCACTTGTTTCAATGTCAACTGGGGTTTCATTACCATTTTCAGAAGAATCACCATTAGCTGCTGTGCCCCAATCAGTGACTGCTGGACCACCATTCTTGAAGGAAATGAAAATTACTGCTGCACCACTTATGGCCACAACAGTTTCAGCACCAACTATAACATTTGTAGCACCATGTATGGCTGAAGTACAAGCTGTCACCTCAGAACCAACAATAAGTGCTGTGTCAACTGTGTGGTCCACACCTCTTGTTGCAGCACCACATGCTGCTTCTTCTGAATCATTGGTACCTGCATCACTGCTGCCAAAAGAAACATCTATAGAGGTTATGCCAGCAGCCGTTACAGCATCAATTACCCCAACACCTGCAGTGGAACCAGTGTCTAATGATATGAGGCAAGAACTTGATAGGCAACACATACATACACTTGCTCCTATAATGATAACCCAACTCCCATTATCCACAGAAGGTCAGGCTGTTCAAGGGATGGAGATGGAGGAAGTACTTATAGTGTCTGCTTCAGAGGAGGCTATATCTGCGATAACTCCATCATCAGTTGCAGTAAATCAGATCCAACAACACCAAGCAATCTTTGAGCCACAAGAGGCACCAGCAATGTATACGGCAATGCCAGCAGCACCAGTAACTTTTACTCAATTCACAAAGTCAGTGGAGAGTCAAGAAATAAGAGGGTCTGATAAAGTTGTATCAAGTATGAGCCAAGTCTACTCTGCAATTTCAACAACTGAACAGCACCCTGATACGTTACCTAACCTTGTGACACAAGTAGTCACCACTGAAGTTCAGAGAACTACTACTGTGTCTGTTGTTCAAGAAAGAGTACCTCAAGAGTCTATATCAGAACCTGTGGAAGTCATTGTTCAGCCAGAAATAATACAAACAAAGCCTTTGCAAAATGGAAAGGTGCACTATCCTCGTGATGTCATAGATCTTACAACATTTAAGTTCAATGTCACAATGACTGACAAGGGAATGGATCTTACAGCCCCTGATTCAAGTCGACAGTCATTTGCAAGTGATTTAACTAGTCGGCACGCAACTGCTGTGCAGCCAGAAATTGTAAATCTAAGTTCTGAGATAACTCCAGTTACAACACTCTCTGTTGTGACAGATAATATCACTATTGTTACCTGTGCAGCTACAATTGCATACAATAACAACATGGTTGATAAGCCCCTCAACTTAGGAAGTGCTACTTCAATTCCTCTGCCACTTACAACATACAAACCATTTGAACCAATGGCACAAATAGTATACAGACCAGTAAATTCCCAACCAAAACCTACCACCTGTACAGAGATTCCCATGAATTTATCTTTTGGGGCTGTTGAGACTACAATACCTTCACCTTTACTTGTCACAGTGGACCCAGGGACCTGTGCAAATGCTAAGGTTGGTGTATCTGTTCATACCGAGCCAGTTGCTGTTGGAGCTATCGATCTCACGACATCAAAACCAGTGAAAGCCATGGTGGCTCTGTCTTCTTCTTCTGGAGTGGTTACAACTGTTGTTGAGGAGGATGTAGCACCTATAGATTTGACAGCAGGCCGGCAAGCAGTATGCTGTGAGGTGCTCTACAGGCTTCCATTCACAGGAGCGTGCAGATCACAGCCTCCAGTGACCACACAACCAGAGAACCAGTTTGGTTTCAAAGATGATCAGTATGATAATACAACCCTTGCAATCGAAGACCTCAGTAGTATGAAGGCCTCTGTGTCTGACATGGAAACAGAGCTGTTCACTTCTGAAAACAAAAATGGATTTATCTTTCAGAATGGTGCGTCCGATGGTGCAATTGACTTGACATCAGCAAAAATGTCAACAGGTCAGTATTTCTGTGAATGTTTAATTTATTATTTTTATTATTCTTTTGTGTAAATGCATACTGGTTTGTATTTTCTTTATCCTGTTATGTGCAGTTGCTTAAAATTTTCACTCATTTTTTTTTTCTTTTTGTTTTTTACACAGATGCATGCATGTGCCTTCGTGTACTTCCTCAGTGTTTTGGCTTTGCATCATGCTAATCTGACAAGAATCACAAGATTTTTGCATGTTCTCTGGTTTCCTTTTATAGTCATTTTGTCAGAAGCTGCATGGCCTCAGTATACAGTGCATGCAAGACCAGACAGTTTATTTGACTAAAGTGTACATTTTCCAATCACTACAGATGAAGCCCTGGACTACTCAAAGAAAGGCATATTGTCAATATCTGGGATAACCACCACTCAGGGAACAAGCTTTGGGGTTAATAGTGTACTGAGATCATCAAATGGGGTTGTATACTCATCTATTTCTGCACCCATTCCATCCACATATGCAATTACGACCCAACCAGGGTCAATATTCAGTACAACATGCAACAGTGTCAGCAGTATAACAGAACCATATTCAACACTTCAGAACCAGCCTTTGCCATATGATTTCTTATATACCACTGGAACTGACCAGTCAATATTTTTGGAATCTGATCCCTCTAAGGATATCTTGCCATCTGCACTAGCTGGTCTCCTTCCATCACTGACAGCTTTCCCAGAGCTATACTCTGATGCTACTCTTGAAGCTTTAGCAGCATCATTGGATGCCCTTGTTTCTCCAAATTTCCCTGTGTTGGATGATAGTAAGAGTCAACAGTACCAGGCAGAGCGTGAGTTTTTGCAGTTAGAGAAACTGAAGCAACTCTGTCTTGCTGAAGAACTTGAATGGGAAAGACAGGAGATACAGCGCTACCGTGAGCAGGAACAATTAATTGTCCAAAAGGAATTAGAGGAACTACAGAGCATGAAACAGCAGCTCCTTTTGCAACAAGAAGAAGAACGCAAGGCCCATTACATTCTTCAACAGGAGACCTTTGCCCAGCAGCAAATGCAACTTGAGCAAATCCATCAGCTACAGCAGCAACTACAGCAACAACTGGAGGAGCAGAAAATCCCATATGATTTTGAGCCAAATGAAGGGATATCTCAACCCACTAGCTCAGGCATTGTTCTGAATGCGCAATACTCTAAAGGAGATAATTGTCAATACTGGCCAGTGAAGGATGACAACTCTACATCATCTGTGGTGACTATCCATGACCCAATAACTGGTGAGGAGTGGTGCACTGCTTCCCCTGCTATACCAAAATTGGAAGGTGTTCTTAAAGATGAGAATTCCAAGAAGCTGAAGCAACTGAATGAGCAAAGTGTAGCGCTAAGTGGTCAGAAAATATCAGAAAGTGGTGTTCAGACTGATGAAGAGGAAGAGGTAGAACGGCCTTATTCTGGTAGGAGGAGGAGGAGTAAGAGAAGTGTAGATAGTTGTGTCCAAACTGATGAGGATGAGGATCAGGATGAATGGGATGTCCCGGTTAGGAGTAGGCGCAGGTCTCGTTCAAGCAGATATGCCGATGGGGAACGGGTTAAGGGATCTAAAGTGTCCAGCATTGCTGTCCAAACTGTGGCTGAGATTTCAGTTCAGACAGATCATTCTGGAACAATAAAGAGATCTCCGGTCCGAGCACAAATAGATACCACAGTAGACCTACACAGAGGAGGACAAACTGAAAGTGACTCAGATGTTACATCTGACAAAGACAAGAGACGATCATCTCCCATTGAAATTGGTATCAACACACATCTAAAAGCAGATGGTGTTGGGTTCTCATCATTGCCCAAATCTCCAAAAGTATTGTATTCTCCCATCTCACCCGTGTCTCCTGCAAAGTGCTCACAGAAGATGTTAACAGCCGAACCTTCAAGACATCCAAGCAGTCCAAGATCTCTGAAGTCCTCACAACGATCTCTGTCTGATCCTAAGTCTCTGAGTCCAACCACTGATGACAGAATCATGTACCAGTATGCAGATGCTTATTCTGTAAGTACCACAGAAATCAATTTTCAATATTTTATAATTACTGTTAAGAACTGCATGTTTCTATGCATGCACCATGCATGAATAGTTATGCCGAGAACATAACTATAAACAGGCAAAAATTCAAAATTAAATTTCACTACAGAAATTCTGTTTAACAAATTAAATTTGCGAAACACTGTAACTGAATATAAACATTTTGCAAATTAACTAAATGTGTTTTTTTCCAGAGCAAAGGCTCACAGAGTGGTACTGCTGTGGGCTCTCAGAAGAAAGTAAAACGTACTCTTCCCCATCCACCACCAGAAGATGATACTATTGTCGGCCCATCTGGATATAGTACAGGTTCTGCTCGAAGAAGAATGTGCAGAAACACCACTATGGCTCGAGCAAAAATCCTACAAGATATTGACAAAGAGCTAGATTTGGTTGAAAGAGAGTCTTCCAAACTCCGCAAGAAGCAAGCAGAGCTGGATGAGGAGGAGAAAGAGATAGACGCCAAACTGAGATATCTTGAGATGGGCATTAATCGAAGAAAAGAGGCTTTACTGAAAGAAAGAGAGAAGCGGGAGAGGGCTTACTTACAAGGTGTGGCAGAGGAGCGTGACTATATGTCTGATAGTGAAGTTAGTAACATCAGAGAGGCACGGGGTAATGGTCATGGACTGGAGCGGCCAAGAACTGCCCCTCAGTCAGAGTTTAACCAGTTTATTCCACCCCAGACTGAAGCAGATTCTCAGTATGCACAGCTCGGAAGTCCATACTCCCATTATCATTATGCGTCCCAGACTGGAACCCCAAGTCACTTTTCTCAGCAATCCTTGTACCAACAACAATCTCTTTATCACCATCAGGTGACCCCCTACCAGACTCAGTCAATGTACTCTTCAGTGCCCACACTTAATCAACAGTCCCAACAAAGCAGTTATGATCATGCCTCACAGCTTCTTTTAATGCAACAGAAATCCCGCCAGACTAGTCTGTCTGAATTGGAGCCAAAGATAACCACAAACTATGAGGTCATACGTAATCAGCCTCTCCTTATTGTTCCCACATCAACAGAGACTGCTTATGGGGTATCACATCTTGGAGGAAAATATGGTAGCCTAGACTTGAGAATGGGTCTGGAGGAAAGAGGCAGTATGGCCAGCAGTCCTATGTCCAGCATTTCAGCAGAGTCCTTCTATGCAGACATTGACCATCACAATGCAAGAAACTATGTCATGATTGATGACATAGGTGAGCTGACTAAGAGCTCTACAGGCTTGGGCTCAAGCTTCAACATTCCCGATAAGGATATGAGCAAGGCTGACCGACTGCTCAGAGCTGCCGAAGTTCGTCGGACAGCAGATGTGACCGACTTCCTTGGGCCTCTTCAAGCTGCTTCCAGACTACATTCATATGGTAAACCAGAGGAAGACTCAATGGAGGAGCCATATGAATTGAAATTGCTAAAGCAGCAAATCAAGCAAGAGTTTAGGAGAGGCACAGATGGCCTGGACCAACTTACAGGTCTGCCTCACTACCTCCATGTTGACAGTTTCCGACATTTCCCTAAATCAGAGAAATACAGCATTGGAAGGCTTACTTTAGAAAAACAAGCTGCTAAACAGCTTCCTGCCTCAGTTCTCTACCAAAAACAGTTGAAGAATAAGAGAGCACTAATTGACCCTAAAATTACAAAATTTTCACCCATACAAGAGAGTAGAGACCTGGAACCGGATTACAGTGGGTTTTTGACCTCCACTGGCTCAGCAGTGAGTGGATTGGCTAGCAGGGCAAGGCTCTTACAGGATGAAATCACTTTCGGTCTGAGGAAGAACATAGCTGAGCAGCAGAAGTATCTGGGTTCTTCACTCACCTCTAACCTGACTCAGTCACTGAACCTTGGTCAGTCTCTCAACCTTGGCCCAACCTTGAGATCATCCCTCCAAGATGATGGCACTTACCCCAGTGGCACCCGGTCCAGACCTTCTTCTAGACCTTCTTCTGTGTATGGTCTTGATTTATCCATTAAAAGAGACCTTTCCAGCTCTTCACTAAGATTAAAGACAGAGGGTGATGGTTTGGATGCCCAGTTTGGAGCAGCAAGGGCAAAACCAACTAGTCTGCCCATCAGCCAGAGCAGGGGTCGAATTCCCATAGTGGCACAGAACTCAGAAGAAGAAAGTCCACTGAGCCCTGTTGGACAACCTATGGGTATGGCAAGGGCATCTGCTGGTCCTCTCCCTCCTATCTCTGCTGACTCTCGGGACCAGTTTGGTTCCAGTCACTCTTTGCCAGAAGTACAGCAACATATGAGGGAAGAATCACGAACACGCGGCTATGATCGGGACATAGCCTTCATTATGGATGATCTACAGGGAGCTATGTCAGACAGCGAAGGTAAATTAGCTCGGAGACTCTGTTCAAATAGAGCTTTGGTTAACACGTGTCTCTTGCATGATGCTGATTGTGTTCATGTATGTGGGTTCTAATTTTGTTTCAGACCTGTTCACCTTTCTATAATTGTTTTGTTGCACTTGTTTGGAAGTCCATTGTTGTACATGTGCATGATCAAATCTTCATTTTCTTTTTTCTTCAGTCTTACTCATACATAATATATGAATATGTATAAAGAATTTTCCTTCTATTTGAATGATCCTTCATTGTTTTAGTATATTTGCATGCTGCTTTCCGCTGAACATTTTTCTTCTCTTAAGTAGCTGCTTTTAGCAAACAGAGTTTGGTTTTGGTTTGTTATATAAAATGGCCATTCTTTGATTATATACGAGGTGCCTCCATAAATCATCAGGGAATACTTTATTCTTATTACTGTAGTCTGTTTCAGTACTAAAATGATATTGTAGATAATAGGTAGCAGGCTTTGTACTGGATAACACATTTGAAGTGTTTGACAGCATTCAACAGATGTTACTTCCCGTAATAACTTTAAAATCTGATTTTAAAATCTATTTTGAAAAAGCATACTGTGTGTTCACTTAACTATGGGGTTTTAACCTGTCATTCTACTTGCTCTGCCAAAGTACTTGCCAGCAGAAATACAGAAATCCACTGGCATTATGTAAATTGAACTTTGTTTTGGGCTGTAATAATGAAATTGTGTAATAAATGAATCGATCTTGTAATCTATCAAAGTATAAAAAAATTTAGCACAGCTGTAATTAAATGTTATTGATAATGTCTTTATTTTGCTAAGTGTAAAAAACCTGTTGATTTTAACAATATTCTAGGGGCTCTACATTTACTTTTGAATTGTTTGAATTCTCCAAATTATATAGACTTTAATTATGTCCTTCATTGCATGTTATTGCTGTAATCAATGTATTCTGAACTGGATTTCTGGACACTGATTAAGCTAAAATTCTGTACATTCGGTAAATGATTACAGTAGATAATATTATTTAAATCAAGACCAATGATCATTTACAGTGTCCCAGGAAAACAGTCCATAAAATAGTATTTGAATAAAAAGATAATGCTTGCCCTTTACTTGCATGACTTTTTGAGTGATAATTAACATATGTTGTGCTGAAGCTATGGTTTGTTTTGAGAGTATAATTTATTCTTTGCATGTGGGTTTCTACAATACATATTATACATGATGCCTCTTGATGTTTGAAGTGCACTTCAATCATAACATGTAGGTCAGGAGCAATGTATTGTTCTGTTGGATAAACTTATTCATAGTTTTTTTCATTTGTTAAAAAGAAGCTTGTTTAAGTTTCATTCATAACTGCAAACTAAGATTTATACTATCATTATATTCTGCCAAAATCATATTGGCGAGAAATGACCATAGATTCTTTAACTAAATTATTTTCAACAATATGATCAAATTTGGACAATATTGTAGGAATTTGCCACTGAAAATCCTTTGAAGTCTAGAGCTTTGCTAGGTCTGTCTAAAGACGTTGGCCTTAACTTTGAAGTTCATAGTTATGTTGTATTCTAAAACACAGTCTTCTGTTTATATGGTGATATAGATGGACTTTGGTTTGGTTGAACTGTAAGTCTGTAGACCATGAAACGCTGGCAGAACTGCGACATACAAGTCAACCCAAAGCAATTTTAAGAGTGTGAATTTGCTTTGGTTTGCAGCACTAAATGATCCCCTGATGGTTTTGCACAGAAGTGACCCCAGGCTCTACCATGACAATGTCAGACACGGTAGAGTATTATGTAGTTGTATTCTCTAACTCAACCTTCATATTCCTTCTTCAATTAGAATGCAACTATATTACAAAATGCCATCATTACTACCATTACTTAAAACTCCCCAAATTCACTCATTATTTCAGTAAACTAATAATATCAGGCAGTTAACTAACATGTGAAGCATATATAGTATATGACTTCTTTGAAAGACTTCATGGATGGCAGAAATAGGAAGCATCCCTGTGTTTCAAAGAAGGTTTGTCGGGTTTTTTAACATGCTGCAACAAGAGGGGCTGGCATGAATTACTATAATATTTCTAATATTTGGCATAAACCATTTTGTGATAAAGTTGTTCACTGAAAGTCATGAATACTTCTTATAAAGTAGTATTTATTGGTCAAGTGAGATTCTAGAAAATAGCCAAAAGTTGGCCAATAGTGCCAGTAGCCAATAGAGTTGTGTTGTCATGCCAGCTCTAATAAGCATCTAGCATACCTGGGATTTGATAGTACAGGACTATTAAAGTGCTATGCTATTACCTGTACAGTCTTCATTCTGGCACCTCTGAGTAAACAAAAGTGGTGCATCATTTCAGAGTCTTCTATAAAGCTGTTTTACAGGCATTTTTAACTGCAAATCTACTCAATTGCAATGTTTGCATCACAGCAGGTGGTCCTACCTGGAAAGTAGAAGGTGAGAGTTATTGCACAATGGCATTCGAAATCCCATTAAGCATAAATCAACTCGTCTCATGCGTGTCATAGTCTTGAATGATGGGCATATCTGTGGTACACCTCAGCCCCATCTCGATATTCATGTTCATATACTGCACCTGGTAACTCTCACATGACCTTATCATATCAACAAGGACATGCATATCTACATGCCTACATATGTGTCTTACCATGGTAATGGCATGTTGAAACGCCAGATCTTCGTGTTGTTGAGATTTCAGTTCAGTCCATCAACGGGTTATAAGTTCACAGCATGATTGATGCATCCTCACATAAGTGAAGGAGTGAACGTGCTGTTGATTTATTGTGGCTCATAGGATAGTACATCAAGGCCTTTATTATAAAACCACTGCTCGCTCTTGTCTCAGGTCACTTGGTTTTGACTTTGAGGAACTCATCAGAAAGAGTTTTTTTTTTTTTTAAAAGGTGTTAAAGGTGTCCATAAACGCTGTATATTATATGGAGTAACATCGCTTACCCTGTTCTGTCTCCAGACTTTTGAAGATTTGAAGCCCTTTACTGCATACATTATGAGAGCAAAACTTTTAAAAAGTAGAATTTTCTTGTACAAAATAGACATGATATTTAAAATAAAAATCATATTATATATATATATATATATATATATATATATATATATATATATATATATATATATATATATATATATATATATATGCACACAGGTCATAATTATGTGGAAAAGCATAATTTTTATTTAATCATTTATAGTCTATAGACCTTATAGTTACAACCAAAACACTGAATAAATGTTATACTTTATTTTATATGGATGTTGCCTTTAAAACTCATATTTCAGTCGATTATGTAATCATTTAAAAATAATTAGTTAAAAGTATGATTTAAACGAAAAAAATCAAGGCAATTTAAAATAGTCAAAATTGGCTGTAATTGTTCTGTGACCTGTACTGAAATATATTTAATTTTGCATATTAATTAAGTAAAGTAAATAAAACCCTAATCAAAGCACCAGGAAGTTGTTAAAGATAATCTAAATAAAACTTAGATTGCTTGTATATGCTAAAAGCACTGTTCTGTGTAGCCTCTGGTCAAAATACATACAAATACAAGGTTCACAAGTTGCACTGTCAATAAATGTGCATGAAGTGAAGGTCACATGAAGTGACCAAACCAGTGTTTTAGCAGTTGCTGTTCTTTTCATTATTAATCAATGTATTGTCTTGACATATGTATCGTCTCTGTAAGTGAGGAAACAGGGTTTGTAACACTGTAGTTCATGAAACTATAAATCTGTTCTTTCAGAAAGCTGAATGTAGTGAACCATTACACTACCCAGTTCCATCTTAGGGACTATGTTGTATTTTAAAGGTACATTTATATTTGCATTTTGGGTGCCATATACCTGTACAGTGTAAATCTGAAATCCTGTACAGTGTGAAACAGGTGTACTAGATTGGTGTGGAATGTACTTCAGTACTACTGTTTGTTCAGGAGACTGATGGCCCAGGGGATGAAGATGTCTCAGGAATCAGCTGGTTCTGGAAATTTGATATGAATACAAGCAACTGAGTAAATATAAATGCAAGTTGATACTCAGTTCACTAGGAAATATAGGGTTTACTAGCAGTCACTTATATACACGATGTTATGCAATAGTTATATAATAATAATGGGGTTTTGATCTGATTAAGAGCTATCAGAGGTTTCAAATGGAAACTTAAAGCACGTGACATGCATATTTCGATCTTGTTCTATTTTCATGGCACAATAAACACTTTGAGGTCACATTTACATTACCACACAAGCAGTAATGTGGTGAATTTGTTGTAGTTTAGGTGATGAACTGGTATTTCTAAAGTGATTTAGTGGTACGGTGTGCTTTGTTCTCATGCAGACTCCATGGTCAGCTGACCATGCCGATAAGATATCAGTATGTTAATCTAGTGAAGTGTTGATAAGGCATCTCATTCTCGTTGTTTGTGTGTCTGCTGTGGTTTGAAGCCACAGCAGCTCTCTGTCCCACTATCAGCGCATGATGTGTGGACGAGCCCTGTCAAGGGACATGGTTTGCATGCAAATACACGCATGACCTGTACATATATCTTTGCTTGTGTCTCAGTCCACTGCTTTTATATCCCACATCCCTTACCCTTACTATTGGCTGTAAACTCAGCCCCCCGATGGAAGTTCACTCCAGCAAAGGTTGGCACCAGCGTTTCACCCACATTCATCTAGAATAAATGTATTTAATACATATGAAGAATACAATATGCTTCTCTAAGGTGGTAAGGGGTAGTGTTTAAGGATAAGAAGCAGTGGAATGGGACACATTTCCAAGTTGAGTCAATATGGTGGTGCAACTCTTGCTCTCCTGTTCCCCTTAAAGCCTACCACCTTCAGCATGAAGAGACTGACTGGTTTGATAAACCTCGTGAGGTACGTGGTGGACCACCATCAGGGCAGGACAGAAGACAGGTGAGGTGTTACATGCATGCAAATGGGAAGACCCATAAATGAATGACGTTTGGACTTAAAGGCACATAATGTAAAAACACATAAGGCTAGTAACAACAGCAAAATACCGGAATGCATTGAAAATGACCATTTATACACTCACTGGCCACTTTATTAGGTACACATACCTCTACACTCATTGTCAGCTCCACTGACCATATAAACACAGTTTGTAGTTCTACAATTACAGACCACCACAGAGTGGGCATTATTTGGGTATTGGATCATTCTCATCATTGCACTGACACTGATGTGGTGGTGGTGTGTTAGTGTTTTGCACTGTTATGAGTGGATCAGACACAGTAGAGCTGCTGGAGATTGTAAACACTGTGATAGCTCACTGTGCACTCTATTAGACACCCCCCCCCATTAAAGTCAGAGAAAGTAGCTCATCTGTTACTGAACAGTTTGTGTTGGTCCTCTAGTCCTTCATTGATGGTCACAGGATGCTATTGGCCAATAGTTTTGGTTGGTGGACTATTTTCACTCCAGCAGACACTGAGGTGTTTACAAACATCAGCAACTCTGCTAATCCACTCATACCAGCACAACTCACACTAACACACCACCACCACATCAGTCTCACTGCAGTGCTGAAAATGATTCACCACCCAAATATTACCTGCGCTGTGGAGGTCCTGACTATTGAAGAACAGGGTGAAAGGAGGCTAACGGTGCATACAGAGAAACAGATGGACTACAGTTTATAATTGTAGAACTACAAAGTGAACCTGTATGGTCAGTGAAGTTGAATTTAGTCTGCTGTAATAAAAGACCATTTTGTTCACTTACATAATCCAGAGATTTTAGAGTTGTATTTGCAGAAGTTTAGGAAGGAAGCTTTGAACCTTGCTTTACAAGAAAAAGACAACTCGTTCTTTTTTGTTCTTGTTTGATTTTCTCTGGAACTTTTGCAGTAAACATAAACAGAAGTAAAATGAAAACAGTATATTTGAAGATACAATGGCTGCTGGAAAGGTAGAATGTCCTGTGGTGACTATCGATATTTGTGATGCTCTATACAGTTCTTAGAGATGGTTAGGTGTCATGTTGAAGTCCCAGATGTGAATGCTGTTTAGCTATACACCGAATGCTGCATGAACTTTTCATTTTATACGCTGTGTTGCAGGTGAAAGCTATGCATTATCCTTTCCCTCATACTCGCATCAAACTTCAGAGGGACCCTAAAGACCACAGTGTCTCAGGTACACTTTACACAGGTATACTTTATACATTACACGTGTCTCATTCTTAGCATTATGAACTGTAATACTGAATCCTACTAATAAAGGTCCCAGGAAAGGAGCAATGTCATTGAAGAAGCATTTTTAATTCCCTAAACTACTTTTCACTGGTTGCATCTTTTTAAATAGAACAACATCTTCTATGTCTATGACTACTTCACTATTGCAGAACTGAATATAGATCGTATAGACATATCAGAATATTATGATCACCTACTTAATGGTGGTAATAATCACTCTTGACTTGGATGACAGTAACAGTACATCATGGCATGGACTGTATTAGGTAATGGAAGGATTCCGGAGGTATTAGTATTCATTCCAGAGTCATTGTTCCCCTCTGGCATATAAGTTAAATCTCAGTACACCTTCACTCCAGCAGCTCTAGTACATCCCACAAATTTAGCAGTTTCTGAAATGCTACACCAGTACCCTATTATTGGATATCAGTCAAATTGTTTTTTTTTTGTTTTGTTTTGTTTTGTTTTTTTTTTGCCCATGATGATCCTTTGGCACTCTGCTACAACTGACTGGTATTCCCCTGTAATGTGGCAGTCTGATGTCCCAGGCTAAGTTTATTCCAATCCAGGGTGGTCATATTATTTTGATATGGTATAGATTATAGAATATATAACCTACAAATTTAAGGTCAATTAAAGATATATTTGAATTAAATTACACCTACATTTTTGAGGTCAACGATACAGGCCTCTCTTGTAAATGAGACACTGAGTCTCAAGAGATTTTCCTGTATAAATAAACGATTCATAATAATAATAATAATAATAATAATAATAATAATAATAATAATAATAATAATAAAATGTGTGACCCCACCAGGGAAAACCAGGCCAAAGTCACTGGGCAACTTATTGAGATATCGTGTTAATATCGTGTCACTCACATTAGCGACAAAAAGCTGTAAATGAAAGATAACAGTTTCAGATATCTATCATAGTACATATTTTGATCAAAAACAAAACTTTCATTCATTCATTCATTCATTATCACACCCGCTCAATCCTTATTAGGGTCGCGGTTAGTCCCCCACCCCCTCACTGGGCGCAGGGCAGGGCATTACACTATTCAACTAAGCCCAGGACAGGGCGCCAGTCCATCGCTGGGTGACACACACACACACACACAGAGACACAGACACACCTACGGACAATTTTTTTTAGAGTACCCAATTCACCTGACCTCCATGTTTTTGGACTGTGGGAGGAAACCGGAGACCCCGGAGGAAACCCACGCAGACACGGGGAGAACATGGAAACTCCGCTCAGATGGGGAATCGAACCCAAGACCCCAGCGCTGAGAGGCAAACGTGCTAACCACTAAGCCACCGTGCCCCCCAAAAACAAAACTTTAATTCACAAAAAAGTTTTTTTGAAAAAAACTAATTTTGAGAAAAAACAATGACTTTGACCTGGTTTTCCCTGGCGGGGTCACACATTTTTGGGGTCACAAAAAGTTTTTGGGAATGTTTTTTTTTTTCCATTACTTGATATAATTAAGTTAGTATATATATTTTTTAAAGTAATCTAACCTCTTGACTATGTAATTTGACCTGGAATGCCCACTGTATGTACATTCCTTTAGTACTGGTCATATCAATGTTGCTTTGCCACAGAAGCTCAGCTGATGAGAGCACTGAATGAACATTGATGTTACAGCATGCCACGCAATGGACTAGTCCATTATTAACAAACAATTGACTTCAAAAGAACTAGAATGACCCACTTCGGATTCAGTGCGTTTTATGCACTTGTGCCAGTATATGTTTATGTTTGTGATACCAGCTGACCTGGAAGACATCATCATGGTTAATGTAACCAATACCTGTAAGAGCAGCAAATCTCACCTTTAATATGAATAATGTTATAACCACTAATTGTCTGTATACTGAAAATGATTGATGATATAAAGCTTATAACAAAGAACAAAGCTGCTAAGAATACTGGAAACATCTTTTCTTCTGAAACAAAACTATCAACTGAAACAAATGACTTTAAAACAGTGGAAACACAATTTGTTTACTTTAGTACAGCTTTCGAGCACATTTCCAATACTATAGAGCCAACAGCCTCAACATTAATATCACTCACAGATGAAGCAGGTAACATTGATTATCTTGCAGCAATGGCGCATTTGAAGGACTGAAACATATTAGAGTGTAAACAAACACTCACAGATGATGTGCTGGCTGTTGGAAGTAAATTTGCAAGCTTGCAGACCTGAGCCAATTTGACATGTTTATAAAAATTGTTATAGCCACATGATTGGGTTGGAGTGTCTCTTTAAAGTGGTGAGACTTGTGGGGTGCTCTTGTTCAGAGGTGGTCAGTACCTACAGACAGTGGCCTTCAGATTTGCCCGACCCCAATTCAATAGAGCATTTGTAGGATCTGCTTGTACAGCAAATCCAGTTTGTGGCAGCTCCACCACCCTACATGGCTTAAAGGATCTGCTGCTAACATCCTGATGCCAGTTACCACAGAACACCTACAGAGGCCTTGTAGAGTTCACGACTTGTTTGGTTTGATGGACGAACAGTGTGTGCACTTACATTGGTTTTAATGTTATGTGTATTCATCCATCCATCCATTTTCTCATCCACTTAATCCTGATGAGGGTCGCAGTTAGTCCCCTACACCCTCACCCAGGCAAGGGGCAGGGTATTACACTATCCAAACTAAGACAGGTCAGGGCGCCAATCCATTGCTGCGTACACACACACACACACACACACACACACACACAAGGACAATTTAGAATATCACCCAGATGGGGACTTGAGTTATGGCAATTTACTGTACTTAATTCATTTTATCTTTGGGGTTTACAGTGTATATTATTATCTAACACAGAGGACTTGCATTATATTATATTATATTATATTACATTATATTATATTAAATGAAGCAATTGGTGCTCTTTGTGAATAAAAATTGCCTTTATGTTGTTCCCCAAAGTCAAAACAGCTAACAGTCCCTGATTGCTTGATGTTTTAGGCAGTGGCTTTGGTATTCGAGTGGTGGGAGGGAAGGAGATTCCAGGTGCTAATGGAGAGATTGGAGCATACATCGCTAAAGTGTCAGCTGGAGGCACTGCTGAGCGGACAGGGAAGGTTGTAGAAGGTGAGATTTTTGCATTCATATCACAGTGCTATAGCTTAGGGAACTGAGCCAGGACCAGTGCAGCTGACTACAGCAATTTATTTGCTTTACCCGTCATTCTGGCGATATTTTGGTCACTTTGGTTTTATACTGATAGTATCACAAAAGCAGTTCAGTGTGTAATTACAATTCCTGTTTTCAACTGCTAAGAGCAAGTACACTTTGAAAACTGCTTTGGCCTCATTTCAGGTAGATGTAGCTAATTTAAGTAGGCATTTCTCATTTCTGACTAGTGTGCACTATGACTGTCTTATCCCTGTGGACTGTAGCTAAGTCAGCATCTCCTGTCACTCTAGATAAGCCTGTCTCATAGATATGGAGCTGAACTGTGCATGCTATGGCCTTTGGGACAGAGACAGAGAGCCCTTGATGTTCGGGTTATTATTTTCAAGGCTTATCAACGCCAAGAGTCACCTTTAATGCTATCATTTTGGTCATAAGATTACAGAGCAGAAATTGATTTCAGTCAAAGCCAATAAATGTAATATTTCCTTCTCTGAAGAAATGATTGCATTTTTCATTGTTGTTAATACCTGTGAGGATTTAGATTTTAGTCTGTATTTAATGCATAGTAGCTTATTTATTTTTGCATATTTAGTATATGAGCACCAGTTTACTTTTAGATTACTAAAAAAATGTAAAAGTTAATTCCTCCTGCAGTAAAGGCATAGATCAATTCAACGATAATAACAACTGAAGGGAAAGCAAAAAATATAGATTATACTCACTGTTTTGAAAGTCCTCCCAAAGTGCAGTGGGTGTGAAAAGTAAGGAAACGCCCATATAAAATCAAAATGGCTTTCCAGATGGTGAATTTTACACACAAGCTATAGAGCAAATCTGCTGGGCCATGTTACCAATTACCGTCAACTTGGATTTAACTTCAGTTTCACAAATTGTAAGGTAGGTGTTTGACACATCAAACTGGTAGAGAATTTCACAAGTTATGTGTCAACATAAGTGTATTCATTCTCATGATATAACAGTAGTTTGAAACCACAAAAATTGACCATAATGGCAACTAAATGTGATCAATATGCTGTCCACTTTGTTGACGTGTTAAGACTAGCCTTTTATCTCATTCCTTAATAACTTTCACCCAAACATCTGGCTAAATGTTAGCAGAAGCTCAATAATTCTGTCTCTTTTGTCCCCCAAATGTAATGGTAGCCATTTGACCCACCCGTCCGCTCGGACTCTCCCAATCACTTGTAATGTCCCTGACTCTTTGAGGGTGAAGACTAGCACAGCCTCCTCAGGTGCATGTGAAGACAGTCACCACCTCTTTTTAAACTGCTGCTGATACATTGTCACTGGGCAGCCAACACACTCTAAGGAAAGTGCAGGATTCCCAGCTCTGAAGGATTGGTTGTCAGACGCCTGAGTCAGCGGACATTGCATGCTAGTAGTGATGGGGAAAAGGCACAATGTACCCACTCAGAGAGAGCATAGCCAATTTTGCTCTCTCAGACCTCCGACTGTCAATGGAAAGCAGATTTGAAATAACTTATAATCCTCAGATCAAAGTGTCAGCGCCTTAGTCTGCTGCCTTTAAGGTGAACAACATTCTGTATCTTCACCAAGCGTCTTGACATGACCCACAGGAGAACATGGTGGACGCTTGATTGAATGCCTATGGCCAACTTTTGGTTAAACTCCACATCAAGATAGTTTAATAAAGCCATCCTTCACATCACCTCATCACAACACAACTCTTTTTTCTGGTGAAAATCTCTATGAGTTTGTTACACACCTTCAATCACATTTGTGAAACTGAAGTTGAATCCAAGGGGGTGGCATTAACCCTCTGTAGTCTGAGAGGGGTTTCAGACATTCTGATGTTGTCTGATATTCCCTGACTTTTTACAAATTACACCCATCTAATATTATTTTTCCCAAACTGTTACACAGGTTTTTGTTCAGCACAAACTCAGCAATAACAGTGTTAAAATAGTAAGAGTATCGTAAATTTATATTTTGATTAAATCTGCACTAAATAAAAACCTATTTTCAGATGTGCTGATATATTATGAAAACACTCTAATTCTAGCCAACTCACATTTCTAGCCAAGAATTTTCAGCTCAGAACTTTGTAAACAGAGGTGTTGGCTACACACTGGTCATTACAGTTTTTAGAAATTGTACTTGGTTTTATTTCTAGTTTATCAAATGTGAGTTGACACTGTGTGTTCACTCATTTTTACATTGGATATGCATAAGATAGGTGTGAACGTGCGACGTCTTTGTTCAGGTGAGCGCTCTTTGTTTATAGAGACCAAATAAGAATTTTCACACATTTCTCTGCCACTAATCCACCACTGGCATGTGCGTAATTACCATGTTGTTATCATTTGAATGGCAGACCGCGTGAATGGGTGGAAAAAAATGTTGCGCTCTGACTTGCACTAAAAAATGTGCCTCTGCATATTTTTGCTTATCTCACAAGAATCTAAAATTATATTTTGATAACACCTATATATAAATTAAACCTAGACCCTTTCAGGTTCCCAGGGTATGTGTACTTTTGTTTCTGTGATAAAACCTTGTAGAATTATATCTTGCCAGCAGGAGTGTAGACTCCAGGTGTTTGCCATGTTGGTGATATGGCCTTAGACTTGTGTCTTAAATTGGATCACCATCGGCAAAGCCATTTTATATGGATTCCCTTACCTTTGAGATATCATGTATATATAATCCATAATAGATTGCATTCACAAAACAATCCTGCATTACAGAAATTCTCAGTTCAGAGTCTTCTTTTACATTCAACTGATTTTAGATCAGCAGTCCTACCCCTGAGGTGGTTTATGAATACGGATCAGTGTAACTCATTCCTTAAAGCAGCTTTGTCGAAATCAATTGCCATTCATTTAGCTGCTAGGAGCTAAAGACCAAGGGCTAGAAGTTCAACTCAGTGCAGACACATGAATGATGTTCTTCTGTTGTCTCAGCTGCTGAACAGCTCCGTAAGCAAAAGGCCTATCTGAAGACTCGCTTTCATTTGTGTAAGTGCTGAAGACTTGGCTCTGGGAGTGCTTGAGTTTGCAGTGCTCTTTCTCAGCTCTTTTTACTTTCACTCATTTATTTATCCTTGTTCTTTCTTGGCGCACAGTTTCTTCTAATTGAATAAGGTGTCTTTTAAGGAAAGCTAATTTAAAAGGAATGTAAATGGTGTGTGTGTGTGTGTGTTTACTTCTGTGGGCTTCTACAGTTACTAGATGATGGACAGCTTTTCTTTTTTTCCCTCAATATTTAAGAAACTGTTTGTTTTCACTATGAGCACATTTAAAGTCTTTTGAAGCCTACACATCAATTCAAATCGATACAGATGGCTTTTTGGTGTAATGTTTCAACACTAATGACTAAATACAGTCATATATCAACAAATTACAATATCCTGAAAAAGTTCATTTTTGTTCATAGTTTAATTCATAAAGGGAAGCTATGATATAGTTTATATTCATTGCTTGTGAAGTGACATATTTCATGCCTGTTTTCCTGTTGATCAGTGTGGATTATAGCTAATTAAAATAGGAATTCCAATATCTTAAGTTATTAGAATATTAAATGCAAGTATGATTGAATTACTCTTTTTTTGATATTGTGATTACTTGATGTATAGGGCCGAGTAATATGACAAAGCTACACTCTACTAGAAGTGCACAGTGTCTAGGGGAGAGCATGACACAACATGGGGAAGAATTTAAGACGCATTTTTAAAGTGGACAACCTATATAACTCTATTCATTGTGTTGATATTTGCTATTCTATTTTGTGGTCCAAATCTTCTAGATTTTGGAACATTGCTGTGATCACATTTAGTGAGCATGAGGTCAGGATGTAGACTCCTCAGCTTCATCCCAAAAATATTGGATGGAGCACCATCATTCCAGAGAACACAGGTCCACTGTTCCACAGCTCAATGTTGGGGGTCTTTATACCCCTCTAGCCCACATCTGGTATTAGACATGGTGCCAATAAGTTTATGTTTATATTCTCAAGAGAGTCCTATTCTATTGGCAGTACTTCTCTACAGAGGCCAATCAAGCTATGTGTGCATTTTTGTGCATAATATTTTATTATATAGTATACATATACATACATACTTGCATACACACATATACTGCACATACATAATAAAATAAGAATAATACTTATATACATAAATTAATAAATGAACAAACCAAGACCTGGTTTGATCCCCTGGCAGGTCATGCCCCTATCCACTTGATACAGCATGAGTTTTGCATTCATAAATAGTCTGTTTGTAACTGGATTACACTCAGCCATGTCTCCACATCTGTGTACTGATTATATTCTGTACACTGCAGGAATGCAGGTCCTGGAGTGGAATGGAATCCCTCTGATGGGAAAGACCTATGAAGAGGTGCAGAGCATCATGGGTCAGCAGCTGCAGAGTGGGGAGATGGAGATATGTGTGCGCCTGTGAGTTACTGAACACAAATGAATATTTATTTTCACATAATAAAGATTTATGTTAATTACAACAATTATGTTTTTTTTCTGAATTATTAATGTGAAACTGTACCTCCCACACTACTTCAAGCTGCGTAAATTCCCCAAAACAACTCAAAAGGCCAAGCTATCATTTAAATTAATTACCAAATTGTAATGTTGTAGTCAAGAGCCTGAGGCGTGACCAAGATATATATATATTGTATAGAGGCATATATACAGTATATACAAATACTACGCCTGGTATGCATAGAGGAATACCTTGTATAGAGGCAATGCTATGCCTGGTATGTATACAGGCATATATGGAGGCATACCTTGTAAAGAGGCAATACTGTTTCTGGTATCTATAGATGCATACATTATATAGAAGCAATACTATACCTGGTATATATAGAGGCAATACTGTACCTGGTATGTGTAGAGGCATGCATTGTATAGAGGTATATATAGAGTCATATTTGTACAGAGGCAGTACCATGCATATATACAAGTCCAAAGTTCATCTACTGTAAGTATCTGCTGGTTGTCTCTGGTATACCAGTGGCCATGCAACCATGTCCCAGATGTGCTCAGTGGGACAAATCAGGACCCCCACTGACCATCTATTCTGCCACTGTTGTGGTTGAGCATTGTACTGTTAGAATAAGGCACCAGGGTTTCTGTATGTGATGCTCCACATCAGTCTCCAACACATCTGATGTAACACTGATGTATCACTGGCTGTTTAAGGTACTAGCAGTGAGTATGGCTGGACTCCTCAGATCTGCCCATGAATCATAATGCCTGGTGCTTTATGGTTCAGAATGCATGCCTCTATTAAATGAGTTTAAGGCAAATATGATGTGTTTTTGCAGTATTGCAGTTTATACAATACAAAATGTAAATGAAATCTAATCATTTCATCTGTCTGATAACTTAATGTTGTTATCTTTCAGAGACCTGAACATGCTCTCAGACTCAGAACATCCACAGCAGCTAGAGCTGCAGTCTCAGCTAAAAGCCGGTGAGTCTCTCAGCACCATTGCTAAACATTGATGCCTTTGCTTTCTTCCAGAGTCAGGGACAGCATACAGCATTTTCAGACATTATCATTTTCTATTCAAGGCACAGTAGCCTTTCAATATGTTATTTATTTTTGCCTCTGCAATACATGAATGGAGATTTGTTTTTCGATTACTAAAGCATCTGGTGTTCATCTTAGAAGTCATTTCCGCTGTTGTAGCATGATAGCACCTCCTGCAGTAAAGACACAGATCAACTCAGTGATGATAATATCAAAGGAAGAGAAAAATAGAAAATAGAGCATTGCTGTCATACAGACGCATACACATTCCCGCTCAAATCCCTTCATATCACAAGAAAACTATGGCTGATTCCTTTAGTAATGGTGTATATTGATGATTATTTGACATATCAACATTTTATCAAATGCCAAACTATAAAAATGTACTTAAAAGAAACAATTATATAAGGCTTTGTTTCACACTTCAAAGTCAATATAACTTCAAATATATCACCCAACATTCAGATTGACATTGTTTATTGATAATCCACAGAAAAAGGTCAATTATGGATGCACCGATATGGGAATTATGTGCCTGTGCTGATAGTTGATACATTATATAGTGAAGTACATTCTTTGTTTAAAAGAGCTTATCCTATATCTGTTGGAGTAACTCTCTCAAGGCTCTCTATTAGATTTTGGAGCATTGCTAAGATGATTTGATTGCATTTAGTAACAAAGCATTAATAAGGTCAGGATGTTAGACGATCACCACCCCACCCTCATCCCCAACTCCCCCAACTCATCCCCAAAGTACTGGATGAAGCAGAGAACAAAGTTCCACTGCTGCACAGCTCAATGCTGATTGGCTTTATAACCCTCTTTCCAATGTCCGGCAGAAGGCAAGGAGACAAGGTGTCAATAGATTCCTGTTTATTTGCTTAGGAAACTCCTAGTCTATTTGCAGTACTTCTCTACAGGGACTAGACAAGCTGTGTGTGCATTTCTACATCTGTGTCAGTAATGGGAGCAACATCAAGTAGCTGAATGTATTCATTAGAAGAGGTGTCCACAAACATTAGGGCATATAATGTATTTTTCATGTTGCCACTTAAATCTCTTTCATTAATTATGAGTCAAGTCTATCTTTTAAACTTTTGCCCAAGGCTGAGCTTTATTCCAAATGGTGTTAAGTGTACAGAAATTGCAGCCGTACCTACATCCAGGCATGGAGGTGCAATGCATGATGGAAAACATGATTTTTTTGGATGATAGCTGAACGTCAGCGTTCTCCAGGTGTGGACCCCAAGCAGTTGGCTGCGGAGCTGCAGAAGGTCTCTCAGCAGCAGGCCCCTGCCTCTGTTCTGGCTGCCCTGGAGAAGGCAGGACACCTTCATTCAGCCACAGCGTCCACTGCTTCCAGCGCAGTGCCCAGCCCTGGCCAGCCTGGGTCCCCCTCCGTCAACAAGAAACGTCACAGCAGCAAGGTGGTGGATTGTGTATGAGTGTGTATAGTATGTGCATACGTAGGTGTGTGTGTGACTGTCTTTGAAGTTGAAGGTTAGATGTGATTAGTCTCTTTCACTGTGTGATAAAGCAGGGCTGTAGCTGTAGGTGGTCTGACTTACACGGATCATTTTTCTTCTTTACTTTCATGTCTACTGTAAGTAATTATACATTCTGACTGAATAAAAACTCATCTGCTGTGGTCAAAAACGAGACATATTATTTAAAAGAGGACATGAAACAGTGTGTGTGCACACACAAGTTTGGGCACAAGCATAAAATTGCATCGCTGTGAACTTTATTTAGTAAAGATTCAAAGCCACACATTCATTTATTGGTGCATGTGTTTATTCTTAGTCTGCAGAAACTCTGAAACCGCAGCCACATCTAATCACTGGTGAAATACAAGTGAGTATATGTGTGATCACTTCACCTACATCACATTTCACTTGTCATCCCTTAAATCATTTTCATGACAAGGTCATATCAGAATATTATTTTGTTTAGAGTTTGGAATGAACTCAGCTCATGTCAACATTACAGATGCCACCTGACTGTTTGCTGCATGTGCAAATAAGTGAGCACACCAGACAGTTGTAGCAGAGTGCAAAACAATCATTATGGGCAAAGGATGTGATCTGACTGATCTGCAAAAGGGAATAATAATAGAGTACTGGGTGAAGGATGGTAGCATCTCACAAACTGTTAACTTTGTGGGATGTTGTACAGCCTCCATAGTGAAAGTGTACCAAGAATGTATGTTGAGTACCTCCCAATGGTTTAATTGCCAGAGGGTACAACTCCAGCAAGTGATACAGAGCAATCGATGTGCCACAATGGACCAGTTAACCTCTACAATGAATACTGAGGAAGGTCATCGTGTCATGTGGCATCTTTGACATCCTGGACCAAGTTCATTCCAAATCTGGGCCAGTCATAACATTCTGATATGTGTATTTGCTATAGTTTTGATATGAATTTACTATGGACTAAGAGAGAAAGTGATGTTGGTCTTTCACACACCGGTTTGTGTGGTTGAGTGTGTGTATATAGAGTGTGCCGATTGTAAAGCATCCTTGGGTAGCTTGAAAGCCGCTATATAAGTGTAACATGAATAATAATAATAATAATAATAATAATAATAATAATAATAATAATAATAATAATAATAATAATAATAAAAATAATAATAATAATTTTCTATTGAGAGACTTTTATTTATTAATTTATTTTCTGGCTGGAATCACTTGGGCAGGGCTAAATTTGGCATATTTCATGTATAATCTGCTGAGCTACCAATCAGAATTAGCAAAAGAAGATGCCCACAGCATTCGGGCAAGCAGGACCTTATGATTCTGCAGACTTAGACCAAGCCCATTTCAGTACAAGCAAGCTATGTCCACAGGTTAAATGATTCCTTCACTTTTAAGAACAATCTCCTGGGTCAGTGATTGGACCATGATGGGTTCATCTGGGCTGTACACTGGAGCCTGAAAACACATATCTGTGCCAATGCTGGGTCCAATATATAGAAGGTTTCTGAACTGCCCACATTTATCCAATACAAGAAGCTCACTTGGGTCCCATTATAACCTATGTACCAACACACATAGGGCATCTCTACTAGAACATACTAGAACTAGAACATACTCATCTAGAAGCCAGCTAGCCCACATTGCTCAGCCAGTGCAAACCCCACTAAAGTGTGCAGGCTGGGTCAAACATTTTGGATGTACTTTTCTTGTCATTTTTTTGGTCTATTTTCTATGAGAAAGACTCTTGTTTGAAAAAAAAAAATGTCTCAAATGTGTGTATCACTAGGTCTGAACCACCACGGCTGATGTCAGGTTATTTTTGTTGCCAGGAAAATATAACTGCTTTTTTGATCATTTAACTACTATTAAAATGTGTGCGTGTGTGTGTATGCGTATGCAGCCATGGGCTGGTGGGTAGGGATCTGATCTTGTGACTGGAAGGTTGCCCTTGAGCAAGGCACCTAACCCTCAACTGCTCTTCAGACACCATAGATAAGGCTGCCCACCATTTTGGGCACATCTTCTCACACCCTAGTGTGTTCACTAGTGTTTGTGTTTCACTACACAGATGGGTTAAATGTGGAGGTCAAATTTCCTTGTGTGCTATCACATTAGCAAAAGTTTAATCTCATATATATATACAAACCGGATTCCAAAAAAGTTGGGACACTAAACAAATTGTGAATAAAAATTTAATGCAATGATGTGGAGGTGCCAACATCATA
>BRDA01001487.1:9411-19951 GCA_036984385.1 Crenuchus spilurus | reverse complement strand
ATAAAATATTGACATTTGCCATCTCTACATCATTGCATTCAGATTTTATTCACAATTTGTTTAGTGTCCCAACTTTTTTGGAATCCGGTTTGTATATAATTGAATTAAAACCAGGTTCTGTGGGTTCATATCAGGAACTACTATAAAACCAGTAAACTATCAAAGCAAGGAATTAATATGGGGCCTCTTTTAAGTACACTTGAACACTCCATCAGTCTGTAATACAAAATACAGCCTAGAAGATACATTTTCTATAAATGTCATGCACCATGTCATTTTTTAATCTATTTTTGCTAGCACAACAAACAGCTTGTAAACTCTTATATAATGTCAATTTCTAATTAACAGAACAAAATATGAAGCACAGTATCTAGGATCATATTCTGTATTTCTTTCTCTTAGCTCCAAATCAATTATGACAAGAATATGGGTAACTTGATCGTCCACGTTCTGCAAGCAAGAAACCTAGCCCCAAGAGATAACAATGGATATTCTGATCCCTTTGTCAAGGTGTATCTTCTACCAGGGAGGAGGTAGGTACCACATTTTCGTGTGTATGTGTGTATGTGTCTGTGGTGTGTCTGTGAGAGAGAGAGAGAGACAGATGGAGACAGAGAGACATACTGTTTGTTTTGTCTGTTCATGTGATCTCCTTCTCTGGTGTGGTTGGTGTGTGTAAGTGTGTGTCCTTATGTTTGTGCTGTTTTATGTTCTATGGCTGAACCTTTAATTATTTTGATGTGTGTTTTTGATTATTGATTTTTCTCTTGATCTTCTAACCCCCTTTCCTTCAACTACATGGCCAAACATATGTGGTTCTAATGCTATTTCAGCCTCATCCATTGCAGATCAAGTTTCCAGCCATTCAATCTCCATAGAAAATGACTGGCACAAGACTGGGTCATGTTGTAGAGCTCTGTGACTTGCACTGTGTTATGATTATAGTGTACTGGAGTTTCTGACAGATCAGTTTATCACATGTCTGAGCTGCTAAAGCTGCCCCAGTCAACTGTAAGTGCTGCTATTGTGAAAACATCTAGGAGCAATAACAGCTCAGCTACAGAAATAATAGTACTGGGCAGATTTTCATACTGTCTCTAAACAGCCTCACTCAAGCCTTATGTCATGTGATTCTGGAAGAGTCTGTGTGATTGACCCTATATGCCCAAGTACATTCTGTAGTTCCATATGTAACATGATTTTAGCCTAGACAGAAACAGTACTGAAAATTCCTGCAAGCTCCTCTGTATTAAAGGAATCAAATCTCCATACCATGTTCCAAAACCTAATGGTAGACCTTCCTAGAATTAAGACTGGTATCAAGAAAGAAGGCATCAAATGCATGTAAGTACCTTTGGCTTTGGAATGAGGTCTTCAGCAAGCTGTTGTTGGGATGTCTGCATACTTTTGGCCATGCAGTGTAATTTTTTTATGTTTTTTTTCTCTCTATTGTAAACTAATATTATTCAGAGGAAATTTTGTCTTGTTCAAAAAAACCTTTCCACACAAAAGCCTCAAATGAATAAGAGGATACTCATGGCAGCATATTCAGTGAAACCCAGATGAGTATTAAATATGTTATGGCCAATTTTAACATGAGAAATCTCGGTACAAGTGTGTTTGCATTCAAGCCTATCTGGCACGTACATGCAACAACAGCAGCCACCGTGGCATTGATCTATGCTTGTGAAAGCCAAAAGCTCAACAACAAGAATGGTTTCTAGCAACAGTTACGTTCATAGCTGAAACAAATATGTTGCCATGCTCCAAGAGGAAATAGCCAGAAGCTCAAAATGCAGTTGCACACAGGGATGTAAATACATTATTATGTTGGCCTAGCTGGAGCATGATGAGGAAAAGCAAAAGCATATGGGACATTGTTCATATGTAAAAAGTCATACAGACAGTGAAAATGAAATGCCAGAAGGGTTTTGCTTTTCCAAATTTAATTTGGCAGCAACTGTGCACGGAAGTGCAAACACATATTTTTCAGTTGAGTTTTGTCTGTGATGTACACTCACGTGGGAAATACAATTGTAAATACACCTTAATTAGTATTTTCACAGAATGTGATGCCACACTTACTATGCTGTACTAGTACATCTCCAAAAATGTTGTTTTAATTTGTGTTCATAAATTCATTCTAAAAGGTAAAATCATATTTTATATTCATTTAAAATGTGTTACATTGTGAAAATTGTGTAAAAAAAATAAAGCCTGAAATGTCACTTTTACATGTAATAAATATAAAAGATGACATTTTACCCTTTTGAATGAAATATTTTTTTCCACAATATTCAGACTTTTTATTAAATGATACTGTACATATAACAGATTAATACTTTTCTGAAAGTGACTGATTTGATAATGTACCTTCACTCTTAAAACATTGAAACAAAGAACCAGCCCTGAAAAGCACAACTTTGAACTCTGTAATGGCTTTTTGGAAAGCAGAAGTGGAGCTGCCTGTTTAGCCTAACTCTTCTTACACTTCATTCAGGCATTGAGCATTAGTGTCTCTGCTTGATACTCATGGAGTCAACAAGCAGCAAAATCAATATGGCCTCCTCCGGTGTCGGGTGTGTAATAGTATATCTACTATCTCCTAATGGCCATATCTGGAGTGTTTATGAGATTAGGCTGCATTACCTGCCCAGCATCTCCTCAATCTGATACCAGGAGCTGGGCTAAAGACACTCCATTATGTGTGTGTTTCCATGTACACACTCTGGAGTGTTCATGCTGACAGTTTCCCTTCCTCTGTATGTTTTTTTCTTTCTTTTCTTTGTCTGCTTTTCTTGGAATCTCTGACTGTTTTCTGTTTGTCTGTCTGCTTTTGCACTCCTAACAAATCTCTGGATTGGTTCAGCCAAGTCATGGTTGTCCAGAACGCAAGGTAGCGTGGCGCTTCTCCTTTCTGTCATTTGCTTTCGTTCCTTTGAGTGTGTGTGGTTGAGGAGGTTGAGTGTGTGTTATTTCTGTGTTGGGTCTCGTTTTCTTTACTTAACTGTCATTCATCTGTTTTGATTGCTAAGCTTGTTTCTGTGTCATCAAAGCTACCTCACAAACATCTCTACCTCTGTGTATTCAGACTGCAATTTGCATTTTACATTTTGATGATGCATCATTAATTCAAAATACTTTCTCTTCTTAAATCAAGGCAAGTGTTTTGGGAATAGCGGCTTTAATTTAAATCCCATTGTAGTTTTGTTTTTTTGTGATGAATGCTCATTTTGTACTTCTCAGATGTGAGTTTTGCACAGTTCAGCAATTCAATAGAATTGCATGTGGGAAGCATAATTCCATGTATTATTCTGTGATCTAGTGATGTGTTTATCATCATCTGCAATCAGTACAGTATATCCATCATTACCGCTTTGTTGAAGTATGCTGCTTCATCTACTTTGACATGTAAACAATTAGCTATCATATCTGCATCTACTTTATGTTTAACAAATGAAGTATTTTGAAACTCTTTAAATATACTCTACTATTCAAAAGGTTTGGGGTAACCCACACTTGTCCATGACAACACATGCATTTATTTTAGAAATTAGATTATTTATTTATTTTTTTTTTTTTTCATTTCTAGACTTTGTTAAAATCCACAAGTGCTGCTGCTCCAGATATTCAGTCTTCTGTGGTAGAAGGATGATGTAGGGCAGTATCACTGCTTTTTAGTTCAGTTTTGGGGTCTCCTACAAGGTGTTGATGGTGAGCTTATATGCTTTAGTAGAGCTGATACATCTCTGCCAGAGGTAACCATGGGACATAGAAATATCATTAATGCATTTGAATATGAGATATTGGTCCATAAACAACCTCAATAAACACTATTAATCACTAGAATAGTAGATATTAGTCCACAAACAACTTTAGTAGACACTATTAATCACTAGAATATGAGACATTAGTCCATAAACAACCTCAATAAACATTATTAATCACTAGAATAGGACACATTAGTCTATAGACAACCTCAATATAGTTATAGTTATATAAGCTTTGTTATACTAAATCTTGTTCAACATTAGTGAAATAAGTGCTATAGCACTAATGCTAGCTCAAAGCACATATCCACTATATTCTTTGGATCTGTGACACTGTACAAAATATGTATTAAACTGCTGGTGGAGAGTAAACAGCTGTACTAAAGCCTATAAGCTCACTGCCAACAACTTGCGAGAGACACTAAAACTGAGTGAAAAAGTGGTCATAGTCCTTTTTCACCCTTCTGTCATAGATGTTTGAGTAGTTAGTGAAGTTGTTATGGCAAATGTTATCCCAACTTTTGAATGGTAATATACCTTGTATTGTATGTACAGCATATAGTTATATCTCTTATAATTAATCTTGTTATATTGGTCAACAATCAACAAACTGTATGTTTGGTGTTCATGGTAGTTTTAAATAACAGTCCTTCATTCACATGTATAGAGTTTGTGTGAAATAATACTATGAATAAATACACACATCAATAGATGTTGTCTTGTCTTCTCATAATATTGTTTGTTAGTGCTGAAAACAAGAGAAGAACTAAATACGTGCAAAAGACCCAGAACCCTGAGTGGAATCAGACCGTCATCTATAAAAACATTCACCTGGAACAGGTAGGCATGTTTATAGAGTTTGTTTAAATTGATATGTGGTATGGATACTATGTGACACTAACACTAGAACTAACCAGGTCTTAGTGGCAATGACTGGTAACCTTCTACACAGTTTATTTTCTCTTTAGCAGATGATGGAACAGCACTAGTTAAAGTCAAGAAAACACTGATTATAATGGTTGTTAATTTACTTACAAATCAGCAGGACTGAAGTAACACTTACTAGCCACTTCATTAGGTACACATACTTCTATCTACCCTGTCCATTTTATCAACTCCATATAGTGACCATATAGGTGCACTTTGTAGTTCTACAATTATAGACTGTTGTCCATCTCTGTATTTGGTGTTCACCTCCTTTTACCCTGTTCATCAATGATCAGGACCCCCATCTAAGCAGGTATTATTTGGGTAGTGGTCATTCTCAACACTGACATGGTGGTGGTCAGTGTGTTGTGCTGTTATGAGTGAATCAGATAGACTATAGTCTATAATTGTAGAACTACAAAGTGCATCTACACTACCAGTCAAAAGTTTTAGAACAGTTTAAAAAAGTTTTACTAGTTTGTCAGGGTAGTTGGTCCAGGCGTTCATCCTACAGCAAAATAATGACACAAAACATAAATCCAAGCTCTGCCAGAACTACCTCAGGAAAACACAACAAGATGGTCAGCTTGAAAACATGGAGTGGCAGCACAGTCTCCAGACTTAAACCCCATCCAGCTGATTTGGGATGAAGTGAAAAGCAAAGCAAACCTAGAAGTGTCACACATTTATGTGAACTTCTGCAGCAGATTTGTGAAGAACTGTCTGAAGAATATTTGATGTCTATTGTAGAAAGAATGACATGAGTGTGATCAGCTGTTATATCTGCCAAAGGTGCTACTGTGATGAGTCCAAAGTTTAGATACATTTTGGTCTATAAATTGATTCCATTAGTTTTTATTTAACTCATCTGCTTTCATTTCAGAGTGCAGTGAGACTCTGAATCACAGTGTAGCACCTTTGTGTGAGTGGCTGGTCTGCGTATATGAAAGGTGGACAGTGGAAGGAAAAGTAGTTCATAAACATATTTATACATAATTTAAATTTCACAATTGTTAGTCATGCTGAAGTCATCAAAACTGGACACTTGATACTAATACTTGTATATCAGTACTGATCTGCACACCTCAGGTTTAGGTCCAGTAGTTATGTAGTTCTGTTATTACCTCTTCTGGCTGAGATGTTCTTCAAATCTTGACATACTATAAATACACACTCATCAGGGTATTATTGAGCACAGAGCGTAACTGACAAGCGTGAAGGTGAAGCTTAATTTACTCAGGATGTAACTTGATTGAAACTACTGCATTAGTGCCCTATAGTCTCCACTACAAACTCACTCATGGAATTGTTTCTCCATTTCCAGAGTTTGGAGTTTTGTTCTGTAGTGTTTAAAATGCTAAATAGATGATGTTGATGTGAGAAGTGTGTATGGGAGCACAGTGTCAGTGCTGTGACTAATATAATGTGCGATTCTGTTTCTCTTTCAGCTGAAGAGGAAAACCCTGGAGGTGACGGTTTGGGATTATGACAGATACTCCACCAACGATTTTCTAGGAGAAGTGAGTGTTTGCTGGCGTTCTGATTCATCATACAAAAACACTTTTGGCAGAGAGAACTCATTATTGCCATGTCTGTAGAACAACATGAACACTTTTTATCAGCATGTACCTCCTGCTCTACAACTTCAAACAGTTTTCATACATGTCGTATGACAAACATGCATTTGAGCCAAGAATCCAGCTATTTGCAATATTTTTATGATACTGTATGTTAAGGGGCTCTATGTTAAGGAGCTGTGCAGTATAATACAATAGAATGAGGTATTTACATTGTTTCGTTATCTGATTAAGGAAAAAACACTTTGGTAAATTTAGATACATACCGTACTAGTCAAAAGTTTGGACACACCTTCTGGACAATCAGTGGTTTTCCATTATTTAAAAATTGTCTGCACTGTAGATTAAAGTCTACAGTCTTACTAAAGTCATCCAATATATGAAGCAATACATATGGAATAATTTAGTAAACAAACAAGTGTTAAACAAACCAGAATATGTTTTATAGTTTAGATTTTTCAGCACAGGCAACTTTTGCTTAGATGCCAGCTTATTTGGCATTTTCTCAGTCAGCTTTATGAGGTAGTCACCTGCAATAACTTTCAGTTAACAGCTGTTCCTTGACAACAGTGGTGCCACCGCTGCACACACCCCCTCCCCATTGATTAACCAAAAGTCTGCAAGTAAATCCACCACCTCAAACATCCAGCAATCCCCCGAGACGAACATCGGCCAGCTCTTAGTAATGCAGTGGTGCCAAGGGCGCTTCACAGAACGTCTCGGGGATGGGACACGCCATCCTCGTGCAGCCCCTGACGTCATAGTGTCCTGGGTGGCTGCACATATCACTCATAACAGAAAGAGTATTAGTATTAATTTACAATGTTTGGGGAAAAAATGAAAATAAAAACATTGAATGAGAAGGTGTCCGAATATTTGACTGGAACTGCATTCAGTGTAATTTTATCTGCATATCCCTCCTACAAATCAAACCATTTTCATACGTCCTTCAGATCATGATACTTCAGGTACTTTTTTGCAGCTCACTATATTAGCTTATGGTTTGATGTATATTGAGAAACGGTGCTGTGTTTGTTGCAGGTGCTGATTGACCTCTCTAACACAGCTCAGTTAGATAACATGCCTCGCTGGCACCCCCTAAAGGAGCAGAGTGAAAGCATCCATCATAGCAGGGGTCATCCCCCACAGGGCGGTGGACCTGGTGGCCAAGGAGGCCAGGGAGGCCAAGGAGGTCAAGGTGGTCCTGGGGGATCAGGTGGACCTGGGGGTACAGGAGGACAACCAGGCAGTGAGCAGTCACCCAAGACCTCTGTCATCAAGAGCAGAAGCCACGGCATTTTCCCTGATCCTGCTAAAGGTACCAGCAGCCAATACATTATGACATGTTCATGTTTGTTTAATTAGCTGCAATGATCCTTTACACTTTTTCAAAATCAGCATTTTAGCTTCAATATTTTGTTCATTTATTTGATTTATCTTCAATATTTAGTTAATATTATTACTAACTTCAATTATTAGTTAATAACAACGCACACACACACACACACACACAGAGACTAGTTTTATATATATATATATATATATAATTAGTTTTCAAGAAAGATAAATACTTTATCTTCTTGGTAGTGAAGGGTTCCATTCCATACTCTACTGTTTACTCTGAATAATGATGAATACATGTCTCATCACCAGCAATGATTCTTTTTAATAAACTTAATAATAAATTGCTCCAACTTTTGTTTGCAAATGTCCAAAATCATTTGCAACACATCACTGTACACTGCTCTTCTTTTGTGCAAGTCAGGCAGCCTTTTTTTGTTGCACGGCAGTCATAAATGAACGGACAGAAGTTACTATGGAGACAATGACCTAGTACTGGAAGCACTGATAAGGCATTGCAGTCAACAGGAACTTTAATATAAATGTGGATAATTTTTTACTCACTAAATGCGTGTGTATTGCCTTGCTAATCCCCACTTCCCAATTTCCAACACCATCTATTTTTGTATATAGATACTCAGGTTCCCACCATTGAGAAGTCCCACAGCAGTCCCGGCAGCTCTAAGTCTTCCTCTGAGGGTCACCTGCGTTCCCATGGCCCATCTCGCAGTCAGAGTAAAAGCAGCGTCACTCAGGCTCACCTGGAGGAAGCCGGAAACGCCATCGCTGCAGCCGAGGCAGCAGTGCAGCAGGCCCGCCTCCAGCCAAGTAACCTTTACTACTACACATGAGTGCACAGCTTATCTCTACTGTCTCTCTCTCTTTCCTCCTGTTCTCTCACTCTCCCACTCTTTCTTTGCCTGTCCCTCATGTCCTTACCTATCTGTTAAATCTCTTTACTTTAATTTTTCATTCTGTTTCTGTTGAATGTTCATTTAAATTCCCCAATCAGATAAATAGACTCGATTAAACTCATAGTGCATCAAAAGAGAGCATTTAAACTTTGCATGGGAGAAGAGATATTCCTCTGCATAGGATAAATGTAGCTGAATATAGTGATATAGATTTTATAAAATGACTTTTTAAAACATTGTAATGTATAATTTGTAGTATAATCTAAAAGTAAACTATTTGTTGAGTATATCAAGCTGGTTCTTTATGTTGACTGAGTGGAGAAGTCTAAAATATTTATCAGTAAAATTAAATATAATTTTTAACTAAGTGTAAAATCGTTCAAATTAAAACTTCTTTTAAGCTCCCCCTCTTCACTTTAACATCATAAATGCACTCCGGGCAGCTGTAAAACTCCATTAAGTCAGCCATAAAAGACTTTATGATAAATAGTGAGCTCCACAGAAACTCCAACTCAGATTTGCAGATCAGAGGTATTTTAGCATTTGTTGCATGTGCAAACCCCTCAGTATGTGGCAAAGAAAGTGCTTTTCCATGTAGTCATACTCCCCCAATCCTCAAGTGTACACTTCCGTCATTGCACCAGCATTGCAACATAGCCGCCTGCGATGGAACATGTATTGAACATTTTTTTAGAAACCCTCTACACATTTACTACCACAGCATGCAAGTTCCACTCTCCCCCAAAAACCCCCATGCTGATGAAACCTCTACCCAGGTCGAACCCACATTTTTGTTAGCATGACTGTGGTGTGTAAAAGTCATAAGCTGGTTTCATGTGAGAACAACAAAACACTTTCTATGGAAAAGTTCAAGTCACTACCCGATCAATCAACATCTACCAGCCAATGAGAGCACATGTTTCCAATCAGCTGACCGTCAATGGAGGAGCACTGCTGAGGAGGTGAGACACATGACTCCTCCTTAGTCAAAACTAAACAGAACACAGTTAAACTTTTTCTCAATAATTCATTTAAAATGTATGTGTTTACAATTTTATCAGTTATGTAATTCACTTCAAAGAGGGGGAAATATAAAAAATGTCAAAAACTAAATTAAATGTGTTTAAAAAGTTGTGTATAATCTACATTTGACTATAACCTTATATAGGCTACATTAAAAAATATTCAAAAATACATTTTGGTCTCTATTTGTTTCTCACTATGTCACACAAATCATTGCTGTCAAGACAAAACCTATTAGGTTTTACTGAAACTATTATTTCATTGAATTTTACCATACATTTCTACTGTCTCACCCATTGTAAAATTGATCTACACTTCTTTTATCAGCTTCACTGACCAGACAGGTGCACTTTGTAGTTCTACAATTACTCTGTAGTTCATCTGTTTCTCTGTATACTTTGTTAGCCTCCTTTCACCTGTTCTTCATTTTTCAGGACCACCACAGAGCACACCACTATTATAGTCATGACTGAAAGTTTTGGCACCCATGAATTTTTTTCCAGAAAATGAAGTATGTCTCCCAGAAAATTATTGCAATTACACGTTTTGTTATACACATGTTTATTTCCTTTGTGTGTATTGGAACAACACAGAAAACAGAGGAAAAAAAGGCAAATTTGACAGATTTTCACACAAAACTCCAAAAATAGGCTGGACAAAATTATTGGCACCCTCAACTTAATATTTCGTTGCACACCCTTTGGAAAAAACTGAAATCAATTGCTTCCTATAACTATCAACAAGCTTCTTACACCTCTCAACTGGAATTTTGGACCACTGTTCTTTTGCAAACTGATCCAAGTCTCTCATATTTGAAGGGTGTCTTCACCCAACAGCAATTTTAAAATCTTTCCACAGGTGTTCAATGGGATTTTGATCCGGACTTTGTTTCAATCCATTTCTGGGTGCTTTTTGAAGTATGTTTGGGGTCATTGTTCTGCTGGAAGACCCATGACCTAGGACGCAAACCCAGCTTTCTGACACTGGG
>BRDA01001486.1:20257-30984 GCA_036984385.1 Crenuchus spilurus | reverse complement strand
AAAATCTAAAACATGTTTTGGTTTGTTTAACACTTTTAAGTTTACTACATGATTCATTATGTGTTCACTCAGAGTCTGGATGACTTCAGTTTTTATTTACAGTGTAGGAACAAAATAAAAACATTGAATGAGAACTTTTGACTAGTACTGTATATCAGTCTTAAATTCATAAACATGTTTTGGTCAAAAGTGCACAGTTTAGCATTTTCACTGCTCTGCTAACTCTCAGCTGGATTTGATCTGGTTTGGGTAGAACTGGTGTTTTTGGCAAATCTGTCGCACATTTACATAAAAATCCAAACACTGGAGATTAACAGTGAGCATTAACATTCATCAGTAAAATAACAGGCAGAGTATAAAATCCAAAAACTGTAAAAAGGAATAATATTTACAAACAAGATCATGTGAGAGATGCAGTGCAAACAGGTAAGGTCAACAGCACAAACAGGACATTTTTGTCACATTTTTGGTTAAAGATTATTGTAGTTGGTTCAAAGGTTTTTGTTCTACATTTACATTTAAGTTATTATCAAGTTATTAACTTTAAAGAGATATAAATGTGTGCTGATTTTTACTTGATTCAAAGGTACAGTACCACATCATAGAAATGTGGATATCATGAAAAAGTTCAGTGTTGATCATAATTTATAATTTATTAATATTTTATATCAATTACACTTAAAGTTACATATCTCAGTGCTTTATTATTATTATTATTATTATTATTATTATTATTATTATTATTATTATTATTTTAATGTTGATCAGTTTGATTTATAGTTCATATATAATCAGTTTGATTATATACTTTTTGAATGAAATTATGAACACAAATGAACTTTTTCAGTGTATTGTATTTTTTGGAGATGCACTAGTTAAATGTACAAAAGTTATGGCACTTTAAATATTGTGTTTGTCATATTCAGAGATGAATAAATAAATGTGCAGAAAATATTTGAAAATGTGTTTCCTGTGGAGCTAAACTTACATTTTACTTATTTTTACTTCTAAAAATTAACAGAATAGATCAAGGCTGCACTAAATTTTGCAGTTCAACATCACTTGTATCAGAGGAGGCCTGTGCTCATCTGCCCCCTCCTAAAAGTCAGGGGCATTGCCAATATTATATGCCAATAATATAATGGTATATTCACGTGGTATGGAAGAGAAGTGTGTGAGAAAGGAAATTAGGGAAGAGAAAAGCTGTTATGAACCAAATGGTTGTTGAGGAGATACCATTTGCCCAAATTCATGTTGGAAATCAAATCTATAATGGTGACTGAGCTCTGCTCTGTTATATTTATATTGTTTTCCTTTTTTGTTATTGTTTTCAGTGCCAGAAAACAGGTGGGAAATAAAACTGAAATGAAAGGTGAGCTAGGGAAACCAACTGCCTCTCCCAAAATGAGGAAATACTTGAAGAAAAACAGAAAGACTGAACATAGAAGATGTGAAAGGCATGTCTGAGAGGTGTGTGAAGAGAAATGAGAGTTGAGGAAAAACAGAGAGAAAGGAGAGGTGCACAGTATGGTAGAGAAGTGTCTGAGAGAGGAAGTGAGTAAAGAAAAAAGCTGTTAGGAACTAAATGGATGGTGTTGAGTGTAAATTGGAAGTGTTGCTGATATATGTAAAGTTTGAGGGTGGAGTCCAGACTACTATGAAAAAGTCTAGGATTTTGGAATCTGATTGTTTTCCTGGTGTTGTTCTGCTTAAATGGGATTTGTGTTCAAAGGAGGACTTAACAGAGTTTGAGGTTCATGGTATGTCAACTCTCCTTCTTCAACTATACCAACATATGTACAGAATTCCATTGTAGGGCACCTTTAGTACTTGAATAGTGTACACATATGAATCAAGTAAATTCAGTGTCGTTCTTTAATACTAGCACTGTTATTAGATTAGAAGTGGTGTTCTTGCTGGGTTGGGTTATCCAAACTCTGACCTTCTATGTCATCCTATTGTCCTTTCCCACATAGTGTCCATCTTTAGAAATACAATTAACCCTCACTTAGAAAACGTGGGCCTTCGAGCAATTCGTACTACATTATATGTGTTCAGGCCTGGAGCGTCAAAACCGGGAGAAATTCCACTTTTATCAAAAACATAGAAATTGAAGAGCTGCCCATCCTGGGCCTCCAACGAGACAGAGGCAGAGCCTACATGTAAGACACAAGGGTATTCTTTCTCAAAAACCACCCTGAAGACTCGATCCACCAAAAAGTTCAGCTTTATAGTCCGATATCTCTCTGGAATGAGATCTTCAATCTGAGGTCCAAACTGCTGCATAATCAGGACTCCACCAGGCCCAGCTTTGATCTCATAAAAGGTGATGTTTCCATATGTGTAGAACCCAACATATGGTGTAGGATTTGGTGGAGGAACAAGGACCCTTTTGGCATCTCTGAAGGCTCTCTCCATGGCTGGAATGATGTACGAGTAAGCCTTGGCCACTATATCCTGGTTCTGAGGCCTGGTTCCAGCCATCAGAATGATTAAGCCAAGCTTGAGGCGGGGAACCAATGAGAAAGTGGCAGAATAGCCATCCAGGTCGCCATCTTTGCGAACCATCTCATAGCCAAGCTGCTCATTGACCTCCCACGGTGTTCCAGTGCGGTTAGCAAAATAATCCTTATCGCAGCGGAACAGAGGGGTTAGCATGATCTTCAGTGTGTCTGGTTCCAGAAGCTTCCGGTGGTAAGCGCCCAGAAGCATCATGGCCAGCTTAGCCAGGTCAGCCGCCGTAGAGAACATCTGACCAGAAGGACGGTACCAGCCAAGGTCATAAAGTGGGGCAGGCTGACCACTAACGTAAACGCCGATAGCCATCTGACTCTGGATGTTAGGGGTGATGTCGAAGCCTGTATCCTCCATGCCCAGTCGATCCAGGATGTTGTTGGAGATCCAGCGCTGATAGTTCATTCGTGCTACTTTCTCAGCCAGGACATGAGCCAACAAGGAGAAAGCCAAGTTGCTGTAGTGACATCTTGGGAAATAAAAGAGATATGACACATTTTAATGTTGTGTTATTGGAAATGAGAAATAAATTGCATTAATTCTCACAGGTCCTTCAAGCCTTACAGGCCATAATGGTTCTTTTTACATTTGCAATTAAAATTATTTGTCACTCGTAGCTCTTTGAAATGAGAAATTGCATTGAACTTTCAATCTATACCACATTATTGTCTGTAAGTAGGACATATTTTATTGTGAATTGATATTTATGAAAGGATATTTTTTCTGTGTATTTTTGCTTTGCAGAAAATAAAAACAGCCTTTAATTGTTTAGGCTGTACATAAGTATATTTCTATACTCACAAACAGTATGCTTTTGTCTGTCTGTATGTCTGTCTATCTATATGTCTATCAACTCACAAAAACTTAGAGATATTTGGCTTTCGGGTGAAATTTATGGAAAATGTAAAAAGTTTAGGCTACAGTGATATTATTTCATGAAAGTCAGGCATTTAAGTAGAAGCCTGCAGTGGTGATTTCCTCTCAAACTATTTACTGAAACAAAAGTAAACAACGGTGGTGAGTATACAGCAACAAAAAATGTCTCAATAATGTGTCATGTTCCTTTGAGCATCAATTACTTGCTTGACAAAAATGTCTCATGCTGTTCACAAGTCGACTCATTGTCTGCTGAGACATGGCATCACACTCTTCTTGAAGGGCGGCCCTCAGGTCATTGAGGTTCTGGCAACAAATGAAATGAGCCTCTACATGGCGACTCAGCTGATTTCACAGGTTTATGAGATTCAGGTCTGGAGGAAGTGCAGGACACTCCATTTGAGGTACCTCAGTCTCCTGCAGCCGTTCTCTAATGATGTGACCTTGATGAGCTGGAGCATCATCATCCATGAGTTGTTCATGCAGAGGCACAATGACTGGATTAATGATGTTATTACAGTAGTCTGGGCTCATCACTGTACCATTCACACAGTGTAGAGCAGTTCTGTATTGACTACACACACTAACACCAGCACTACCGAAGACCTGTCTGGTGACAACAGTGGTGGATGCACAGCATCTCCTTCACATCTACAACATCATTGGCGGCCATCATTTCTGCTCAGCTTCAGAATCAGAAATACTTTATTGATGCCAGAGGGAAATTACAAATAGTTACAGTTCTCCAGTTCTGCAGTTCTCTTTCATCAGTGAACAGAACTGAGGCCCACTGGTCCCTCGTCCAGCGTAAATGCTCCCTGACCCATTCAAGTTGATGCCACCTGTGCCTGATGGTGAGGTCAGGTACCCATGCAAGTCATCTAGCACACAGACCAGGCTGATGTAAACGGTTTTGAATGGTCTGATGTGACACTTGGGTGCCTCTCACCTCCCTTAAATGTACTGGAGTTGTGTGGCATCATCACCCAGTTCTGCAGGGCACTGTTCACAATGAAGCAGTCATCAGTGTGGGATGTAGTCAAATGACGTCACTTTCTGCGACTCTTCCAGTCTCTCTGTATCTCTGTTACAACCTGCTGATGACACTCTGTGACACTCTTAAGCTCAGTGCTCACTTCTGTCTGAGAGCTTCCTGTCTGAAGCCTCACAGTGGTGAGGTACTGATGATCAGGTGTTGGGTGTGGTCTCAGTGTGATGATGTCAGAATGTGAACAGCCTGATGAGGAGTTTAAATACCAATTCTAACTGAAACAGGATGTTTATTGGTGGATTCTAGGATCAAACGGCTGTTAAGCTTCTTGTTAGAGAAGCAAGTTGTGTATAAAGTACTGAAACACTGAAGAGCTGGACATGTGCATTCAAAAGTTTAGAGACAGTCACATTAAGCTCACCTGTAAAGGTTAGAGTGCATTTTAGGTTCATCCTGAAATTTCACCCGAAAGCCAAATATCCCTCACTTTTGTGGGTAGTGTATGCGTGTCTACTTACAATCATTATTCATTGCATAACTTTATTTACATACAGAATGACAACTACAGACATATAGGTGGAGTAAATCACAATCAGTTAGTTAAAACATACTTGGTTCCTGGATCTGCAACCAGAACATCATCCTGCAGTAGATGAATAGCAGCTTGAGTCTTGCCTTTCCACAGCAGGTTAGTGGCACGAAGTCTTCTAGGTAAGCCTACAGGAAAATACAAGCCTCCATAAATGAACTGGAGTAATAATATGGAGGTAAATTGCAGAGAGAATATGCAGTGGCACAGTGCAGCCAAGGTAAACTACATGGGCTGTCTCAAGATGAATATTCATTTTCAGGAGCTCTCATTTTTCTTCTTGGGGGGAGAAAGGCCGGCTTGGATTGTAAATGACTGGTCATTACAATGATGGAAATTGCCAGCTTAAGTACCTGTTGAAGCTCAGGAGATTTTACATTTCCACCATCAGCTACTGAACATGGACAAAAAGCCAGAGAAATATTTTAAGACAGTGAGCCATTTGTGGCACATACATTATACAGCAAGAAGTCAAAACATAATAATATTAAAACCATCTGACCTGTGTATGGCTACACTGCTCCTCACTCTCAGGGCTGCAAACATTATATACTCTTACACATTTGTCCTAAAACCAACACTAAACCTTGGGCAATGCTCAACCATAAGAATCTGTCAAGGATGAGACTGTCATGGCTAGCCAAATGGGTTAGGCTCTCTCCAAAATGGCAAGGCTCATGGGGTGCTCCCAGTCAGCAGTAGTGAAGACCTTCTGACAATAGTCTGAAGAGAAACAAACCACCAACTAATTTCAAGGTGTTGGTCACCCAAGAATCAATGTATGAGGCTAATGAATATCATCCCATCTGGACCAAACTGACAAAAGGTCTTCTTGGCAAAAATCGTGAAACGTTTAATGATCATTACATCCAAGATCCTGACCCATCTGTCAAATATGGTGGTGGTAGTGTCAGTATATGTGCCTGCTTTACTGCCTCTGGGCAAGGATGACTTGGCATAATTGATTAAATAATGAATTCTGAATTATACCAACAAATTATAATGAAAAATGTCAGAACTTTTGACCATAAACTGAATCTTAAGACAATGGGAGTGATGTAGCAATACAGTGAGCTTAAGAACACAAGTCATTCCACCAAACATCAGCTAAAGAGGAATAATGTTAATGTTTTGAAATGGCCAAGTCAAAGTTCTATTAATTCAACCATTATGTTGTGAAAGGACCTGAAATGAGCAGTTCATGTGAGGAAACCCACCAACACCATAGAGCTGAATGGAGGAATAGCCAACGTGCAGGAATGATTATTACTTAACAGAAACATTTATTCATTCATTCATTCATTATCACACCCGCTTAATCCTTATCAGGGTCGCGGTTCAGAAACATTTAGTTGTAGTTATTTCTGCATGTGGAGGTCACAGCAGAAACTGAAATATGCAAAGCTGCACATACTTTTGTCACTCATATACAGTGGTACCTTGAGATACGAGTTTAATTTGTTCTGTAACAGAGCTCGTAAGTCAGTCAACTCATATATCAAACAAATTTCTCCCATTTAAAATAGATATAATTTGTTCCAGCCCTGTGAAACATCCCCAAATCATCCTAAATTATGGACAAAAAGACATGTTTTGAATTAGGAAACACACATATATACTTTACCAATGCATAACAAAATATTTCAATTTCAGATTTCAGTAAATATTAGTGTAAAATCATTTTTGGGGAATTCTCACTGTAGCATTTGAAATTTGCGGGGAACTCGATGTGTGTGGTACTGTGTAGATGTGTAGTGCGTGCTGTACAGTAAAATCTCTCTTCTCCAATTTCACTTCAGCATCAGACTGCTGTCAGTAAATTCAGAACTGGCTGAAGAATGAGATGCCATGGTTCATTCTTTGCAGTTCAGTACAAAAAAGTTTTCACTCAGAAGCAGCAGCAAGTCTTAGGGATTAATGATTTGATGTCTGTTATTACTAAGCCTGTAAAGCTGCTTTGTGACATCAGTTGTAAAAAGCGCTTTATAAATAAATTTGATTGATTGATTGAAGTCTCCACATGTTCACGGCCGGCGCTCACATACGATCATGGGTCTGCACGAAATAATATTAACAGTATTTAACATAATTACTGTATGTATGTTATTAAAATGATCTAAATTTAAGATTTTAAAGCATTTTTACAATCAAATTTTTACATAATTACTGTATGTTATTAAAATTAATTAGGTTTAAGAGTTGAAAAATTTTTTACTATCCATTTTTTTTTAAAGTATGCAAGGAGTACAGCACACGAGATTGGACTTGATTCTGAGGGTAACACGTGAGAAAGAATGAGATGCAGGTGTTGTGCTGCCCATACTGGACCTTTGCGCCAAAGCACCAACTAACAGCAGCCACTCGTGTCTTGAAATTTCGCTCGACTCTCGAACAAAAATACGAATGGAGTTGCAGCTCCTATCTTAAAAAATGTGTATGTTGGTCTGCTTGTATCCCAAGGTACCACTGTATATATAATATTGTATCATTTTCCTCAGAAATTAAATAATCATGTATCATACTGTATTTTTGTCTGATTTGTTTTAGTTTTAATGATAAATAATTTAGTTTTACAATTTCTCATTAGGTTTTAGACCAAAAATAATGACATCCCAAAGGCTCCACAAATCTTTAAGCAAGGCTGAGAAGAAAAAGTTGCAAAACCCTATTTTGTTTAAATGTTGAATACGTCTCAGACAAAAAGAACTGAGCACTAAGTTTCTGTCCTGCTGAATGGTGCTCTATTCTAGGTTGTATTACACAAGATATGTAATGTCCCTTCAGAGTTGTGCAGCCTGCAAAATATTTCTGGGACTAAAAATCTATAAAAGCTCAAGTTTATTTTAGTCTTCGCAGTCAACTGTAAGCATGTGTTATATTAGTAATCATAGGCTATGTTCACATTACCAGACTGAAGTGACTCAGATCTGTTATTTTGTCTTAATGTGGCTCAGATCTGATGTTTTCAGGCTGTGTGGACGTCAAATCTTTTCACATCAGATCTGAGTCACTTTCATATGTGGTTCTAGATCAGATATCAGATCTGTGGACACTTGAATGTGATGGTCAGATCAGATTTCATGTCTTTTTGCTTGGACATGTGTGTAGTGGGTGAGGCAGCGTTGGCTTCTCTCGTTTACTCACGTCGCTGTAAAAACAGTAAAAGCAGCCAGCTGGCATTTATTCACCTTCTTCACCTGATCATGTACAGTCCAGCACCTGTTTACTGTCCTCCTGAGCTAAACACCATCACACATCAGCTACTAACACCTCTGTTTACTAACATCAGTCTCACTAATACAGGGTTGCCAGATCCCCTAAACTCCATCACACATCAGCTACTAACACCTCTGTTTACTAACATCAGTCTCACTAATACAGGGTTACCAGATCCTCTAATACTCCATTACACATCAACTACTAACACCTCTGTTTTACTAACATCAGTCTCACTAATACAGGGTTACCAGATCCTCTAATACTCCATCACACATCAGCTACTAACACCTCTGTTTTACTAACATCAGTCTCACTAATACAGGGTTGCCAGATCCCCTAATAACTCCATCACACATCAGCTACTAACACCTCTGCTTTACTAACATCAGTCTCACTAATACAGGGTTGCCAGATCCCTTAAGACTCCATCACACATCAGCTGCTAACACCTCTGTTTTACTAACACCAGTCTCACTAACACAGGGTTACCAGATCCCCTAATACTCCATCACAGATCAGCTACTAACACGTCTGTTTACCAGTTTTACTAACTAATACAGGGTTGCCAGATCCCCTAATAACTCCATCACACATCAGCTACTAACACGTCTGTTTACCAGTTTTACTAACATCAGTCTCACTAATACAGGGTTGCCAGATCCCCACAATATCCTACTGATTTTAAAACAAAGTCACACAAACAGAAACTAGCCCAAAATCTAAAGTGACACAAACATTTCAATGAGCTTTAAAACTTAAATCTTAAAATCTAACTTTCTCATTCAATTTCCTCTTTTATTTAGTGCAAAACCCTGCAAACCACTAACTCTGAAGTTTTACTGGTGACTGTGTTCTTGAAAACTTGGCAACCCTGCACAAATGTGATGCTTTTTGTTGTTGGTTTTGTTATTAGTTCACATTAGTGACCCTGCCAGCGTATCCAGGCCAAAGTCACTGGGCAACTTATTGAGATATCGTGTCAATATCGTGTAACTCACATTAGCGACAAAACTTAGCCAGTCTGTATTATTGCTGTAAATGAAAGATAATAGTATCAGATATTTATCAGAGTACATATTTTGATCAAAACCAAAAAAAATAATAAATTCACAAAAAAAAATTAAAATATAAAATAAAAAGAATGACTTTGACCTGGTTTTTCCTGGCGGGGTCACATTACAGACAGATACAGCTCACTTACATTTGTTATATCTGTTAAATCTGATCAGAGCAAAAAATTAGATTTTAGCAGCGTGGATTGTAATGTGAACGTAGCCTAGAGCAGATTTTCTGTTCATTTGAAGGGTTCTTGTATGGAAGATGTCAACATTATGTATTTATTTCATGTACTTTCTTGATAAAAATACTAAACATTGAGATTCAGGCAGATACTCCTAAAATGTACAGCATACAAATAAGAGGTTAGTGAGTCTGCCTCCTCCCTTTAGTCCCTCTCTCACACAGAATGTTTCCCTAGGCAGTATTTTTGCTAAATGGATGCATGCAGAGAGCTTCTGTGACGTAAGTATTGCTTTCACAGCTTCGAGGGTGATGAATATGAATAGATGTGTCATAAATGTGAAGAGAGAGAGAGCTCTGAGTCAAAGTCAGGACCAGAGAGTAACAGTATGACAGGAATTACAGAACTGACCCGAGAGCTGGCTGGCCATTCTCCGTAGAGTGACGGAGGACGAGCGGATCTGGACCTCACCACTGTCCAGAAAGATCAGGCCATCTGTCACATACTTCAGTTCGGAGTCTTTGCCCTTTCCCAGTGGATTTTTGATGGTGAAATTATCCACATACTTCTCCAATGGATCATCTAAAGAGGCCACTTTGCCATCTTCCCACAGGCGGTAGAGCATTAGAGTGGGGAAAATCTTAGACAGGCTGGCAATCCTAGAGAAGAAAAACAACAATACAAATAAATAGACTGATATGTTCATCTGAAGATTTAAGTAAATGGTCCAAATAATGCACTATATGTCCAAAAGTTTGTGGACACCCCTTCTAATGAATGCATTCAGCTACTTTAAGTTGACACAGATGTACAAACACACACTCAGCTTGTATAGTCCCTGTAGAGAAGTACTGCCAATAGAATAGAACTAAACATGAACCTATGGGCACCATGTCTAATGCCAGGTTTGGGCTAGAGGGGTATAAAGTCCAGCGGCATTGAGCTGTGGAGCAGAATTGTGCTCTATGCTCCATCCAGAACTTTAGGGATGAGTTGGGGGTGAGGGGGTGGTGGTGATGATCATTTTAATACTCTTAATTTCAGAAGATACAATGAATGACTACATGTCTAAATACTTTTGTCCATATAGTGAACATTCCTTGAATTTGGGTTATAAAAGAATTAAATGGGCTGTTGGGTGGGGCTAAACTGCTGTAAGATGAATGGGTGGGGCTAAACTGCTATAAGATAAATGGGTGGGGTTAAACTGCTGTAAGATGAATGGGTGGGGCTAAACTGCTATAAGATAAATGGGTGGGGCTAAACTGCTGTAAGATGAATGGGTGGGGCTAAACTGC
>BRDA01001486.1:741-11040 GCA_036984385.1 Crenuchus spilurus | reverse complement strand
CAGTCGGCCGGTTATATGTCATATGAAATTATACGATTTATTACACAAATATACCCAAAAAATTTTGTATTTACTCTACTGTTACCACGAGCACATCCGATTCCTTCTGTCCTCCTGCCCGCATGCACATACCGTACCAATGTGAATAGTATACTATGTTTTAAAAAACCCATATAAACACATTATTTAGCATATTAAAGTATACTGTATATTGGCCGGCTGACACGGATTAATCAGTTTTACATGTATTCTTATGGGGAAACTGCATCCAGCTAACGAGCAAACCAGCTAACGAGCAAACCAGCTAACAAGCTCGGCTCCTGCACGGATTAAACTCGTAAGTAGGGTTACCACTGTATTGGATATTATTCAAATGCTAATCCTTTCTGCTTTTTTCTGTCAATTAATGTGGAGTGTGCATGTGAAAATAGAAGTGGACTGTTGCCCATTCTTTTTCTTCTTCTACTACTTAGGTTGTGTTTACAGTTATAAATCATTTTTACATAACCATTTATCAGTTGCTCTTAATGCTTTTGAAGTGTTACCATGCCTTTAAGACAGATATGATATGTAAATGAGATCTGTTCTGATTGGCTGCTCTGTATTCCATCTCATTTCAAAAGCTGCCCAGGCTGAAAAACTCCTTATAACTTCAGGATGAGTGAGTGGGGCTAAAGTGCTGTGAATAGGTGAACATGTATTTAGCGCAAAAACATTTCATTCAAAATGAGCTGTATTTGATGGTCTTACTGTGGTTTTACTTTTACAAATGTTACGTATGACACTCTTAAACTTTTAACATTCTGCTCAACCATTTGAGTCCATATATCTTATTGAAGAAGTTGTTGAACTTAACACAATGTGATTGTACCATCTCTACCAATCGGTAGAGATAGGTTACACTAAAAACATCCACTAGAGGTCACTAGAAATGTAAAATGTTCTTGTCGGAATGTAATCCAGCAATGCTTCATTTTCAAAACACAAGGAAAAACTGTATGAAACTTGCATCAATAGCAGAACCCTTTTTGGTGTTATATAGAACCCTTTAAGAATGATAAATGACAGGTGGTCCATTTCAGACCATTTAACAAACTATTTAGACATGTTCTCTCTCTTTCAGTGATCATTCTTCTATTGCATTTTCTAAAAATGTTTATAGGGTCTATACGTAAAACACCTTTATTAAAAAAGAAAGAAATTGGATCTTTTCGTGACATAAGCCCTTCAAAAAACAACACTGGCTAAAATATTTGATTCCAGGTGATCAGTTTCCAAATTATGTTTCTTTAGCTTTGCATTGGATCTACAGTACAAGGTTAACATAACAAAAGCATAATGTAAACGTATAGTCCACCACTTGTGCAATAAATGTTAAAAATGTTAAAAATATGAGCAACACAGAAAGAGAAATAAGCTCACAGGTACTGTGGCTAGCTGTAGCTATTATGTTACATATAGTCATTGTTCTGTTGCTGGAGCTACTGATATTCTACTGGGCTTTCTAATTGGATGCAGTGTGGGAAACCCAGGTCTCCACGTACAGCCAACCAGGGCTATAAGGATGTATTTGAGCCTGTGGGTGGCTCATTAGAGCAAGAGGTAATTGGAGCAGCAGGAGGCCAAGGAGAGCCGGCCATGTGGTTTAGAGGGATTAACAGCGGGGTGGCCTGGCTGTCTGATAGAGGAAACCACCTCTTCAAACACACAAAGGTGTTATTAGTGCACTGTGATAATAACACCTGCAATGCAAACTAATGGACTTTTCTGACTAATGTACTTCTGTTGTGGAGATTGATTATGTAGTCCTGATCTATATGTATTCACACTTTGTTGGCTGCATCGCAACCCATCACAATGTTGAATGTGAAATTCAGGCCAATTAAATCAAAACTTAACTGGATTTGACATGAAAAAGTAATGACTATATACCTCAAGAGCCTCAAAGTTAAAGCTTTAACGTTACCTTGTAAATAGTCACTAAGTTAGCCAAGTTAGCTATATTAACCTGAACAAGTTACCACTAAATAAAGACCAGCAACTGTGGAGAAGATCTAAGTGTAATATATCAAATCAATCAATCATCTATCTATCTATCTATCTATCTATTTATCTATCTATCTATCTATCCATCCATCCATCCATCCATCCATTCATCCATCCATCCATCCATGTATCTGTTTATCTATTAATCTATCTGTCCATCCATCCATCCATCCATTCATCCACCTGGCCATCTATCTGTCCATCCGTAAATCCAGCTCTCAATCTGTCTGTCCATCCATCCATCCATCCATCCACCTGTCCATCCGTCCATCCATCCATCCATCCACCTCTCCATCTGTCCATCTATCCGTCCATCCATCCATCCATCTGTCTGTCCATCCATCCATATATCTATCTATCCCTCCATTCATTCATCCATCCATGTATCTGTTTATCTTTCAATCCATCTATCTGTACATCCGTCCATCCATCTCTCAATCTATCCGTCCATCCATCTCTCCATCTATCTGTCCATTCATCCATCCGTCCATCCATCCATCTGTCCATCTATCTGTCTGTCCATCCATCCATCCATCCATCTGTCCATCCATCCATCCACCCGTCCATCTATCTGTCCATCTGTCTGTCAATCCATCCATCTATCTGTCCATCTATATATCTGTCCATCCATCCATCCATCCACCTGTCCATCTATCTATCCATCTATCTGTCCATCCGTAAATCCAGCTCTCAATCTGTCTGTCCATCCGTCCATCCATCCATGTATCTGTTTATCTATCAATCTATCTATCTGTCCATCCATCCATCCATCCATCCATCCATCCATCCATCCACCTGTCCATCCATCCATCTTTCCATCTGTCCGTCTATCTGTCCATTCATCCATCCATCCATTCATCCACCTCTCCATCTGTCCGTCTATCCGTCCATCCATCTGTCTGTCCATCCATCCATATATCTATCTATCCCTCCATCCATTCATCCATCCATGTATCTGTTTATCTTTCAATCTATCTATCTGTCCATCCATCCATTCATCTATCCACCTGTCCATCTATCTATCCATCTATCTGTCCATCCGTCCATCCATCTCTCAATCTATCCGTCCATCCATCTCTCCATTTGTCCATCTATCTGTCCATTCATCCATCCATCCATCTGTCCATCTATCTGTCTGTCCATCCATCCATCTATCTCTCCATCTGTCCATCCATCCATCCATCCACCCGTCCATCCATCTGTCCATCTGTCTGTCAATCCATCCATCTATCTGTCCATCTATATATCTGTCCATCCATCCATCCATCCACCTGTCCATCTATCTATCCATCTATCTGTCCATCCGTCCATCCATCTCTCCATCCATCCATCCATGTATCTGTTTATATATCTATCCATCCATCCATCCACCTGTCCATCTATTTATCCATCTATTTGTCCATCCATCTCCCCATCTGTCCGTCCATCTTTTCATCCGTCCATCCATCTGTCCGTCTATCCATCCATCCATCCATCCATCTGTCCATCTATCTGTTCATTCATCCATCCGTCTGTCCATCCATCCATCCATCTCTCCATCTGTCCGTCCATCCATCTATATATCTGTCCATCCATCCATCCATCCACCTGTCCATCTATCTATCTATCTATCTGTCCATCCGTCCATTCATCTCTCCATCTCTCCATCTGGCCATCTATCTGTCCATTCATCCATCCATCCATCCACCTCTCCATCTGTCCGTCTATCCGTCCATCCATCCATCCATCTGTCTGTCCATCCATCCATCCATCCATCTCTCCATCTCTCCATCCATCCATCCACCTGTCCATCCATCCATCCATCCATCTGTCCATCTATCTGTCCATCCATCCATCTATCTGTCCATCTCTCCATCCATCCATCCATCCATGTATCTGTTTATCTATCTATCTGTCCATCTCTCCATCCATCCATGTATCTGTTTATCTATCCATCCATCCATCCATCTCTTCATCTGTCCGTCCATTCATCCACCTGTCCATCCATCCATCTGTCCATCTATCTATCTGTCCATCCATCCATCCATCCATCCACCTGTCCATCCGTCTCTCCATTTGTCCATCCATCTGTCCGTCTATCCATCCATCCATCCATCCATCCATCTATCTGTTCATTCATCCATCCGTCCATCCACCTCTCCATCTGTCCGTCCATCCATCCATCCATCTGTCCGTCCATCCATCCATCCATCCATCTCTCTATCTGTCCGTCCATCCATCCTCCCATACATCCGTCCATCTATCCATCAATCTGTCCATCTATCTGTCCATTCATCCATCCATCTATCTGTCCATTCATCCATCCATCCATCTATCTATCTATCTTTTGCTAATTTTTCAGGTTGTGTTATTTTAAAGATGGGGGTCCACTGGGAAATGAAAAACGAGGAGGGGGAAAAGAAATACAGGAGTTCCTGCACACAAGCACAATCAAATGTGATAAACAACTCTCAGAAAGAGTTAAGTGACAATGATCATTAGTATCTAAGTATCTGGTCTTTGTTTTGTTCCGGCTAAATCGCCTGACCCATTTGTCAGAAAGACTGAGATGTTGAAGTTTTTTAGGTCTGTATGGTTGAAGGTCTTCTCTGATGAAGATGTGTCTAGAGATGTGACAGTTTGTGATGGAGAATCTCATTTACCCTCAGTAGACCTTTCAAAGGTTAGATTTATACCACAGAGTACATTTGTTCCTCTTTGTGATAATGTCTCTGTGGAAAACGTCTGCAGATTAACAGAACATTTCTCTTTTTTGTGCAAAAGTCTGATTATTAATTTCATTCTAATCTACTTGTTTCTGTAAAGGAGGTCTGAAACAGTTGATGTCTGATGAAACTGATGCAGATAAACCAGCAGATAAAAGGTTCTCCACTGAGAGTCAAGACAAAACCGCATATGTTCAAGAAACAGAACTTGCCATGGTTGTTGCCATCAGACCCACCTAGATTCAGCAGGTTGAATAGAGGTTTAGTGTCAACCTTATCCTGAAGATCTGTCATTTAAACATTGCCCAAAATTCATAAGAATTTAGACAACCCACCTGAACATCCAACCCATCTCAGTTAGTTTACTGCCACATTAAGGGTTTGATCCATAGGTTACCTCCCTCCCTTTCTTAGGGATACAAGGGATTTTCTTACAAAACTCAATGGATTGGGCCAGATTGGTGAAAATTACTATGTACAATAGATGAGTTGAGTTCATACACTAACATCCCTAACCAAGTAGGCTTAGAAGTTTTTGCTATAAAAATATTGTTTAGAGCAAATTTGCATAAAACACTTAAAACACAAGTCCTTTCCTCTTAAAATCTCAGAGGGTAACTTCATTGTGTGCAATAATATGATGACACAAGATTGCTATACACATCCACTAACTCATGAGGGAAGAACAACAAGCCTGTCAACCTTCATTGGTTTATTAGTTATTCTGTCCCTGTGGTCTGAGCCATGTGAGAGAAATAAAACAACAACTGAAAAGAAGAACGTAAATGTACCATCTGGACTAAAAATACAAAATCCCTCCTAGCAAGACATTTGATGATGCCAGTTCGTTATGTTTTATGGGCTTGGAGATAGTAAACCCCTTGCCTGGGGGTGGAGATTGTGAGAAGTTTCTCCTGCAGAGAAGCCTGCTTTATTTTTAAACTGAATACTGTGAATCCAAATTGTATGAATGAAGATTTTTCTTTGATGTGTTTTTTTAAATGATTATTTATATATTATTATTTTTTTTTAATTAATTATACAAGTGTGAGTATTTATTTTTATTTCATTAAGTTTACAGAAATTATTTTTTGCTTAAAGATTAAATTAAAAAAGTTTTAATTTATGGGGTTGGTGTCATTACAATTAGGTTATGTTCTGAACATGACCTGTGATCTGGTGATGATGTCACTCAGGGGCATACCTGTCAAGTCTCCCGTTTTGGCCGGGAAACTACCGTATTTTACCCCTCTTTCCCGGCGTCATCCCGTATTAGTATTTTCCCGTAAATTTCCCGTATTATACTTTAAAAAAAATTCACGTGCCTCTCCAAACTGAAATGTCACTAACCTCGCGAGAACTGCCACCCAGGTATGGCGTTATATTTGTGCCACAATTCTGAGCACGTGTGCGCAATGTTTTGAGCGAGCAAGAAGAGTTTTGCACGCACATGAACTCAATAGTGTATACAAATCTCTCTCCTGCGCGCTCAACACTGCCCTCCCGCGCTCAACACTGCCCTCCCACGCTCAACATTTCTGATCTGCACGCTCGCTTCGATTTGTACCACGCATGAGCACGTCACTTTTATTGAATTCATTGAATCAGAGTCGTTTTTAGTGAAGGATAAAAACTTTTGCACTTTATTGATTTATTAATACCAGGTCATAAATGCGGAGGTTGAAATGGCAAAGCTGTGTGCCAAAAACAACATTGCCTTCACCTTCTGTGATGACTTCAACAAGTGTGTAGCCGAGATGTTCCTGAACTCACACGAAAATATGTAACTGAAATGAATTATGAAAATGTGTAATTTAAATAAAATGTGTTTCACTTAAAGACAATCAATGTGTATATATGCTGAAAATATGTAAAATAAATAAATGTGCTTCAATTCCCTTTTGTGTTTTCATTTAGGCTGTATTATAAGACTTATATATGTAGGAATGTCCACAGCATTTCAGTGTCAACAAAGGTAGGCCTTTTAGAGTCTGATCATCTAATTGTAAGTGGTTCACAGGTGGTTATTTTAGATTTCTTGTAAATCTGACTGAAAATGTAAGGGATACTGAACCTCAGTTGGGCTGGTGGGACAGCTCAAAACACGCGGCGGAAAATTTCCCTTATTTTTAAATCCAAAACTTGAGAGGTATGCTCAGGGGCACACTTGAGTTTGCACTCTACGGTGACATTGACTGGCCTATTATAATCACTCTGTGGAGGTTTAAATACTGGAGCATTTATTATTTATCTGTGAGACTAAAACATTTATTGGATATTATACAAGTGCTGCCCAGTACTTTTTTATTTTACCTCTTTCATAAAGTACTTAAGTAAATCTTCACTGATTAGAAATGATGTAATAAAGTTTTTTCAGCCATTCAAAGTACAGTGAAACCTTGGTTTTTATCATTAATCAGTTTAAAAGTGCCTGATGATAACTGAAACAAACAATGACTTAAGCAATATTTCCTATAAGAAATAATGTAAATCCAATTAATCTGTTCCAGACACTCCAAAATATGAACAAAAATACATTTTAGATAGAATAACTATAGTTTTACACACAGAACACAATGAGAAATAAATACAAAAGACTAATGAAATGGATAAATGAACATTTAACATCACTCTTACAGGTTTACGCTCTGTTTTAGAGAGTGCTGGTGTGGTCCAGCTGGTGTGGGCCAGTGTTTTGTACACCTGTTATCGGGGGTTCTGGGCTAATATATGTTTTCACACCGATTTTCAGGCAGGAGTGTTGTGCACTATCACTTCATTGTAATGGGTTTTATTTTATTTTGAGTGTTATCAATGAAAAACAAAGTCAGAGAAACAAGGAGAAACAAAGACAGAGAAACAACGAGAAACAAAGACAGAGAAACAACGAGAAACAAAGTCAGAGAAACAATGAGAAACAAAGCCAGAGAAACAAGAAACAATGAGAAACAAAGCCAGAGAAACAATGAGAAACAAAGCAAGAGAAACAACAAGAAACAAAGTCAGAGAAACAATGAGAAACAAAGCCAGAGAAACAACAAGAAACAAAGTCAGAGAAACTATGAGAAACAAAGCCAGAGAAACAAGAAACAATGAGAAACAAAGCCAGAGAAACAATGAGAAACAAAGTCAGAGAAACAATGAGAAACAACGAGAAACAAAGCAAGAGAAACTATGAGAAACAAAGCCAGAGAAACAAGAAACAATGAGAAACAAAGCAAGAGAAACTATGAGAAACAAAGCCAGAGAAACAAGAAACAATGAGAAACAAAGCCAGAGAAACAATGAGAAATAAAGGCAGAGAAACAACAAGAAACAAAGCCAAAGAAACAAGAAACAACGAGAACGCGTGGGTGAGTGATGAACATGTGGCTGGATGCTCTGTTATTTGCTAAATTAGTGGTGAGTCATGTGGGCATGCCAACAAAAACTGGACGAATGAACAATAATTTCACCCAAAAATGTCGACCATAAGCGAATTGCATGACAAACAATAACCGAAGTTCAATGTATCATATTATGAAATCTGAGTGTGAGGCTTTACTGTGTTTATGTTGTGTGGATTATTCCATTTCTGATTGAATCGTCTGACAGTGTGGTGTCATAACTCATGGCCTGGTATTATTTTTAGTGGACATAAAACTAATGATATCTGAGGATGATCTCAGACATGAACATGAGCACAGACTTGATCCCTTCTTACATAAGCTGCAGTGCTGGTATAAACACTGGCTGTATGAAAAAATACATACACAATATCCACTGAAATACATATTCTGACAGATGGACTCTCAGACATGTCCACACATACAGTCAGTGTAGTGTAGTGTTCTCTGTGGGACAGCATACATCTTTATGATGGAGGATCTAAAAATAAACATGACCCCTTTAACATGCAGAGGTCTGCTCACTGCAGAAATCATATGTCAGACCGTTTTTAAAAGACCACAAAATATTGCTGTACCACCACATGTACTAATCTTTTAAAAACTTTAGACATATTATTCAGATTGTTTGTGTATGGATTAATATACTACTTATTAATTGTGTTTATTGAGCTTGTTTATGGACTAATATCTCTTATATTTGTACCAAAGTGAGATATGGAATTCCACAAGGATCTATCTTAGGACCTCTATTATTTATACTTAATATGCTGCCATTAGTCCACGTTATAAGGAATCATAATATTCGTTTTCACTGTTACGCAGATGATACACAGTTTTATTTATCAGCTAAACCTGAAGACAGGATTAAAGAAAATGGAAGACTGTGTAAAAGACGTGAAATGCTGGATGTCATATAACCTCCTCCTTTTAGACAGTGACAAAACAGAGTTTCGAAGACCACAAGAAATAAATGATCAGGCTTAAGTTTAAATCTTGATAACTTCACTGTTACACCTGGGTTAGTAATAAAAAATCTTGGTGTCATAATTGACTCAGATTTATCATTTGACCAACATATAACTAAAACTACCAGAACAGCTTTTTTACATCTCCGTAATGTTCCCATGTTAAGAAATGCCTTATCCTTACAGGATGTAGAAAAATTGGTACATGCCTTCATTACTTCAAGGCTAGTTTACTGCAATGCACTATTATCAGGATGTTCTAGCAGAAACCTAAATAAACTTCAATTAGTTCAAGATTTGGCAGCTAAACCAAAAAAATTTGATCATATTAGCCCAGTTCTTTCTATGAGACCTCATTTTCTATGATGAACCATCTTGTTTATTTAGATCACAGGGTGCTGGCTTCTTGATAATCCCCAGGATTCAGAAATCATCAGCAGGGGGAAGAGCCTTCTCTTATACAGCCCCTCAACTCTGGAATAACCTCCCAGACAACATCTGGGACTCAGTCACACTCTCAACCTTTAAGTCTAGGCTGAAAACTTATCTAAGGTTGCAGATCCAGGTGTTTACCGACATAGGGACTTATAGTGAACTGAGATGCTGGGGCTGTCTTATGCTACTCACACGATCACTCAGGTTTATTGTTTATACACTAATATCTCATATTATACTGATTGATAGTGTTTATTGAGGTTGTTTATGGACTAATATCTCCTATTCTAGTGATTAATAGTGTTTGTTGAGGTTGTTTATGGACTATCTCCTATTCTAGTGATTAATAGTGTTTATTGAGGTTGTTTATGGAGTAATATCTCCTATTCTACTGATTGATAGTGTTTATTGATGTTGTTTATGGACTAATATCTCCTATTCTGGTGATTAGTAGTGTTTATTGAGGCTGTTTATAGACTAATATCTGCTATTCTAGTGATTAATAGTGTTTATTGAGGTTGTTTATGGACTAATATGTCCTAGTCTAGTGATTAATAATGTTTATTAAGCTTGTTTATGGACTAATATCTCCTATTCTAGTGATTAATAATTTGTATTGAGGTTGTTTATGGACTAATATCTGCTATTCTAGTGATTAATAGTGTTTATTGAGGATGATTATGGACTAATATCTCCTATTCTAGTGATTAATAGTGTTTATTGAGGTTGTTTATGGACTTATCCTCTATAATCAGGTAT
>BRDA01001484.1:152952-168297 GCA_036984385.1 Crenuchus spilurus | reverse complement strand
TAAAGCACAATATGACTTAAAATAAATTAACCAAAGAAATGCCCAGAGTAAAAGTAAACATAAAATGTCAATATGACATTTATTTTTGTTATATATATATATAAATTTGGTATATCAAAGTATTAGTTTCACAGTTTGTTGCTAATTTAAAGCAAACTTCAAGAACAGTGTGATATGAGGACAGAAGTACTGTGTAACAAACTGATATCAGATGATTATTTATTGTGAATGATCAAAAATAAGTTCATTTATGAATTGAAAATTGTTTTATCATATTTTATGTTGACCACCATTGTACCAAGAAGCCACTCAAGCCATTTTTTTCATGGGGAAGAAAGTTTGTTACTTCATTTTGCATAATGCCAGAAGCTCCCTTCTCTGTGATATAATTGCAGTTATGAAATTCAGTTTCTGAGCTCGGAACATTTTTAGACAGTGTAAAGACCTTTTAAAGCTATTATAACCTGGTTATTCATTGTCATTCTAAAGTTGAGTTGTGGACTTTGAACAACTTTGTAGTATCTTGTATGTTGTTCTTTGTAATGACATTTAATTGGAGTATTTTTGCCCTTTTAGCCATGTCACTCACACTTGAGTACATTTAATTTCTTCTTTGTCATGCCTTCATCTTTTTAAGGTTTTCGTAAATGAATGGTTCACTCAATCATATGTACATGATTTTCTAATTAGAAAAGCTTAGATCAGTTAAGATGCCAACAAGTCTAAAATTTTCTTCTTTAGGTTTAGAACTCCATCAGAATGCATCACCAAAACTTCTATCAGCCTGCGCAGGCTGCATGCAAATCTTAGTTAAGGCCTAGCTAGTCACAAATAGCTACAACCTCAAATAAGATAAAATTGGACCAGTATGGGAAATACAAATAAAAATGCAACATTTCTTACATGAGTCTTTGGGGATCAAAGATGGGCAGAGGATCCTCAGTTTGTCAACAAATGTGTCAGAAAATTATTGAAATGTTTAAAAATAATTTCCCTGAAAGAAAAATGGGAAAGAATTAGCATATTTCCCTCTACAGTACATATCAAATTATTCAAAGAATCTGGAGGTATGTTCGTGCTTATAGGGCAAGGGCGCAAGCCAAGGGTGAATATCTGTCATGATGTGGGGTTGTTGGTCCCCTTCGCAAAGGTAGTTTACACTTCTATGATAGCAGCATTAATGCAGAAAAGAGATTTTAGTAGGGATGCACTTAACATTTGGCAGCCCAAATTTGGTCAAAAATTGAAAAAGGAAAAAAAAAATCCCTTTCGGTGTTTGGCCAAAAAAGTGAAAATTCTGAATAATTTATACCAAACAATAACACTTTTAATGGCATTGTTAACACCCACTTTAACTAACTTATTGTTCACAGCCAGTCACACCAGAATACATTGAAGTTTCCCAGCTTTTATCCCATTACAAGTGTTTGAGCTGAATGTAAGACTATCGAAAAGAACACAGCTTGTGTTTACACTACAGAGATGCAGACAGCTGCTTCTCAGAGTTCTCTCTCTCTCTCTCTCGCTCTCTCTCGCTCTCTCGCTCGCTCTCTCTCGTGAAAAACCATGTTCAATATTTCGCCTTTGGCGTAATGTTTTGGCCAAAAATGTTAATTTCCCTTGATTTTACAGTAGCATATGCTCCCTTCAAGATGACATCTTTCCCAGGGACATCCATGCATTTTTCAACAAGACAATGCAAAATCACATGTTGCACATTACATTTCTGGCTTAAACATATGCATTTAAACAGTTTATTTTTTCATTATTTTTGTAGTTTAGTTATTTATTACATACAGTGTTGTGAATATAAATTGTGAACTAATAATTAATAATACTAATATTAATGAATAATTTTCTGTATTTCTGAGTAAATTTGACCTAAAACTTGATTGGTACACATCCTAAAAGTAGATAAAGAGAAACAAATCAATCAAACAAAAATATTAGACTTGGGCAATTAATGTTTACTATATAGATGGTAAGATCAACTGCTTATGCATCTCACCTGGAGTCATATAATGCTAGTAGGAAATAATGTTTTGCTTCCTGAGCTGCACCAAGCAGTACAAACTTTGCGTAGACCTTAAACTTTTTCTTTTAAACAATCACAATTTCACAAAATAGATGCCAAGAGAATCTGTAAGGGTAGTCAGTATGATAAGGTGCTCACTATGTTGATAGTTATGCACAGTTACACTATATCAGTCACGCACGTTAGATGACACCATGTATATTCAACAAAACTGGCAGATCTGAAGGGTCAACACTGCTACTGCCCAGGCCTGAAAAAGATAAAACAAGGGAAAAGGCTGCATTTGTCTATTTGAATATATGTGAGTCAATAAGTATTGCAAGGTGCATTTGTCAACACGCTTATTGTTACATTAGCCTACAAGTGTCTTTGTTAACACACTAGTGTTATAATGTTAACCCTTTCATTGTTTCTTTTATTCTTTCTTTCTTAGGCCCTCAAACTTTTTTCCCAAGCAGTTTTTTTTCTTGTGGGCAAAAAAAGCTTTATCAGAATGTACTTATTTTTCAGTGTATCATTTAATATTGATGAATTTTCCATTTTCAGAAGTTTTATAGCTGAAGTATAATTTTTTTGTTCTTTTCCTTGTAGGCATCAGTTCTAGTTAGAACCCAACTGCATCACTGTTGACGGAGCCCCATGTACATGGCAAGACCAAGTTGACACCATGGCCCAGATATCCAGTGACAATGGGTATAAGCTGGACAGGCCTGCCTCTCCATTAGGGGCTCGGCCCAAGGGAGCAGTTGGAAAGGAGGAAGCTTTGCGCATGGAAGCAGAAGCTTTAGCTAAACTACAACGCGAAAAGAGACACACAGTCCTAGCCCCTGCCACTAAATCACTAGCTAATGCAGGAGCATCTACAACTTCCACCAGCCGACCAGAGAAAGATCTAATCTTCTTCCCTGAGTCGGAGGCCAAGAAGAAGGCAGAGAAGGATACTTTTGCAGACATTGATGTTGAGAAGTTAACAAATGAGGAACTGGAGAAGCTGCTTCTGGATGACAGCTTTGGAGCAAGCAAAATTACCAGGCCCTCGTCTTTACTGGGCTGCAATCTCAGTGCATCATATCCAGGGGGTCAAGCATTTGGCCCATCTCCATTCCACTGGACACCTTCACTCTCTACTCCATCAAACTCTGGTCTGTCTACGCCAGCACTTTCACAGACCAGTGTCTTCCCATCAGCACCTTTCCAAAAACCTTCCTTCCAGAATGGCTTCAATCCAGCCATGCCATCTTTCATCCATCTCCCTTCCCAGCAGGCCTCTTTTCTCTCTTTTACACCCATCCAGTCTACAGGTCCTCTGGTCTTCCAGCAGCCTGCAGTCACCCCAGAAATGGCTAAGCTTTTTGACAAGATTGCTAGCACTTCAGAATACTTGAAGAATGGCAAAACATCCAGCACAGATTTAGATTCTACTAGTGTCAAGTCTCTGGAACCTGTGCCTCAACCACCTGAGCCCTCTAGTATCAGCCGCTTTGACTGGCTGGATCTGGACCCTCTCAGCAAACGTCGGGTAGAGGTAGAAGAGACACCCTGTGCACATAGTGGGGCTGTAATAGAAAACTCTATACCTGCTGGGGATCCCTGGGACGCAGTTCTAAGAGATGAAACTGAAGTCACGGGTAGCAGCAGCCCTCCAGCACAAGTAAAAGATCAGCACACTGTGTCAAATCAGCAAAGGAGGGCATCTACGGGGACAGCAGTCACCAGCAGCGTTTCACTCAACATCTCTCCTGCCTCCATTCAATACAGTAAGAGTAAACAGGTAGGATAACCACCTTTTTGGCTGAGTCAGATCTGTGCACTTTCTGTCATTCACACAAAACAAAAATTAAGATTTTCTCTGCTGAAAACCTCTCATCACTGGATTTAACAAAAGGACATTTGGGCTGATTTACTATTTATTATATTATCATTTCTGATATTCTTTTAACAGAATTTTAACATGCTGAAAATTGATCAGCATACCCAAAAATGTAATTCTGGCTCTTCAAATGTATCTCCATCCCGGAAAATCTAACTCTGAATAAGATGGCTCATGTTAAGTACAGTCATTTTAGTCAGTCAAGTGTCTCGGTTGCACATAAGATGAAATTACCACAATACTGTTCTCTTATGAGATTTTACACTTGTTCACTTTATGCAATACACTGTGATAAATTAATTGTGTTGGATGATACAGCTAACCTCACCTTGGTGCAAGTTATATTATTATGTTAAATTTACTTTTCACTACATTTTTGTAGGTGAGATTTCTACATTGCATATATAAACATTATTAATCTTTCTGAAATATAAAAAATGGCTGTAAACCAGTGCTTCCCACCTTACAACCTGCTTTCTCAATCTTTGCTCGTTCCATAGAAACATATTTTTTTGCAAACAAAAGCCTGATGTACAGAAATTACAAAATTATTGTCTATTTATGTAGAAAGTTTCACAATCCTGTTTAACAAGACTTTCATGGAAAATGCAACTTTGACATAAAACCTGAACTTGGCAGTGGGGTTGAAGTGGTAACCAGTTTCAGATATACCACGGTAATAAAATACATGGTTATCATACCGTGGGCTTTTGCTTATTACCGGTGATAAAGGAAAAAGGCAAGACAACTGAGAATCTTACAAGTGTCATACACAACTCCACTCCAAAACGGACGTGAGGATGGATATCCCATTTACAAAGTTTGTGGATGTAAAGTGGCAACTAAAGGAGGTGTGTGCGCTGAACAAGGTTCTGGTGTCTGAAACAACTTTACTTATGTCTGCGTTATTCTGAAGAAAAAAAATACAGGACTCCATGTAAGGATGAACAAAACAAATAGTAGTTTATTCCAGACTACACGTGATGAAAACGAACAGAACTAAAACTGCCTCACCGTGAACCACTTAATCATTAAAAAAATATTATTTAAACATTTATTCTAACTTGTTATATCTCATAAAAACAAAACATTGCGCTGTGTTTTGTGAAAATAGGTAGTAGTAATAAAATGTTAGTGTTTGCCATATCACCTACCCTGTGAATTAGGCCTTTACATTTTAATTTTTTTAGATTTTTTTAACGTTTTCCTGTTGTCATCCTACAAGCTAAAAGAGTAAAAACATTTTGTCACTAAGAACCACTTTCCCACCACAAAAAAAGTTATATTGCAATTTCAGGTTTCCTATAATACAGCTAAGACTTTTTAGGAACCTTTACATTGAGATTACCGTACATTAATTTTTATTTTTCCTCTTATCTGTACCTCTGTCATTTCTCCTTCTGTTTTGAAATAATGGAGGTCATGTTTGTGTGTGAAAGTCATATTACAACAGTGTATCTGTTATGCCACCACTTAAGCATAACCTCTGCTACCATTTATGAACTGAAAGTGCAGGATCGTGTGACTGTCGGCTGTATCAGATGGTGGGTTTAATAGCATTTCTTTTGCTACTTTGTTTAGACTACAGGTTTTGTTATCTGCTTTGCAGTATCATCTGCTTTTTTGTCAGGCCAGTTGAATGAATTAAGAAGGATTATCTGAGGTTAGGCTCAGAATGAGTGAGACTTTAGTTCTCTTGCGAGTGGGTGTGCACTTGTGTGTCTGGGCGAAATTTCCCCCAAATCATGCTTCCTGTTTTATTGTTGCCCTTTCTGAGCTGAACAATTGGCTGCAGTTACACTTCTGTCAAAGAATTCTGAGCACGTTGCCCTCTAAGCAGCCTCCTGGAAAGAAAATACGATCATGTTCATGAATAAACTAGTGAAAAAGCAGCCAAGCTTTGTTAGATGGTGTACAGTGTCGTTCTGGATTTTTTGGTGTTCTGTATAATTGAGTGAGCATTAACTATTCTGTTACTTCTCCGGGCACTGCCATCAGCTCCTTGTTCTGTATGCATGTATGTGCAAGATAATGCTTTACTAGCAGAGAAAGCTTGTGCTGTCTGTCTTTTCCCTCTCAGTTATTCTCAGACGTACCTGCAACAAGGCTGTCATTTTTTGTTGCCATAGCAGCATTTTTCTTTGCTTTTCTGCTATTCTGGGTTCATATACAGCCATGGCTGAGATTTACAGTTACCTCATCACTTATCTCATCTGATATCCTCTGGCCGCCTTATTAAGTACACCTAAAGTCCAAAGCCTGTTTTGGATTGTCGGGATTAACAGGCTGAGTGCAAGTGAGCATACTGTTGCCATTGCTGCCAGCCTGTGGTGCAGGTCTGGCAGAGACAAAAATTTTAGTCCTTTTCTAGATTGATATAGAGAGAGTGTGTTAGTAGGGTTGATTATTCTCATCAATTCCAGAGCTTATTGTTTCCAAGATTTGATTCCAATATGGTTAAAAGAAGTTGTATAGAGAATATCTTTTTTTAACCCTACTGTATGGTTTGTAAATTGGAGCCATTTTATTGCCACAAATATGGTTGCAGCATTATCAACAGTGACTGATGGTTTTATCAGTTCAGCTACAGTCTTTCACAGTGTCACAAAGTAAGTTTTGAACCATTTATCTTCTTGTAATAATAATTTAAAAAATGTTTTCTGTGCTCAACCAATCAACTGCAACCAAATGAATAGAGCATAAAATAAAAATGTTCTAACTGGTCAGCTGTTGAATATGTGGTCAAAAAAATGTTACATTAGGGTTGTGGAGGCCTGGACATACAAATATGGTAATAGTAGGTATAATGGCATCATATGATGTCATCAGCATTCATTATGTGGTTGGGCAGTTTGTAAACTGTAATGTGTTTTAGTAGTTCTGGTCATATGAAGAGGTGATGAAATGAACAGCCATTCAAAGCGCTTTATCACGACTGAGGTCAAGGCTACTAATATATTGTAATTGAGGCAGTCGGGCTGTGGTTTCTTTGGGACAAGAATGGAAGTGGGAATTACAAACTATCCAGGAGTTATTAATTATATCCATCAGTGCAGGCTGTAAGAACATTCTTTAACATATCCTGCTCCATAATGAGGAAGATGATAACTTTTAGTTAAATGGCAATATATATGATATGATATACAATGAAAACCCCAAGAAAACCTGATTTTCTCATTTTAGGAATTTTATAGTAATAAACTTGGCGGTCTTCTGACATTTTCTTCACAAAAAAATTAATTTCTGTTAATATTTTACAAATTATAAAGACATTTCATTTCTCTTGTTTCATTATATTTCCTCTGCAATTGTTTAAATGAAGATGATCATGTGTTGATATGTTTAAATATGTTTGAAAAGACTAGATTTTCATGTTTAGTAGACAATTAAAGTTTTGAGCTCATTAGAGCTAATTTTGCCATTTAACTGTACAATTCAAACAACTTGCACTTATCTGTAGCATTTCATTTGAAGGCTACCTTTATAGGTGGGTCTTAACACATTCATAAGCATTGAATAATGTTTTTATAATGCAATATTTTAATATTTATGAATAGCTTCTGTCAGTACTCACAGCATAAGATGTTTTATGTATGTAATAAATGATATTATATTGAAATAACATACATAAGTGTTAAATATGTTTAAAACACTTCATAAATATTTGTCAGCATTCTCAAGATGATTTAAGTCTTGTCCCTATGACAGTGAGTACTTGTTAGGAAGTATGTTTGTCATAAAATAATTTGATGCCTTTAAAGTGATGGACATTTGCTTCAGTTATAACACTTATGAAGCTTGATTCCTATAGAATGTATTGTTTATAAGACACAGATCCATTTATAAACAATAGATATTTTTATGATTCTGAAGCCCTCTAACTAAAGTGATAACACATTTTCCATTCATAACACCTTTATTAACCCTTTGGAGTTGGTGGACCCACATGCAGGAACAAAACCAAAATTCTGCATAAACACTTATATAACTCTTCGAGATTTTATCCTAGAAACAAAACTAAACATACCCCGGAAACCTTAAACTGTCTACTTTATGAAAAACATATAATTTTCATAAATATAACCTAAAGTGATCCTGAACAATAGACCTCTTCTGATTGTTCACACCAATCTCATAAATATTTAGTGTAGGGTTAGTGGCTTGGTGAAAACAGAGTGTCACCTGACATTTCTTAATGTTTACAAATTAAACCACATACAATTTCTAAAAACTGTAGTAATCATTGTGAAGCAAACAAAGTGTGCAGTAGAGTCTAAAGTGGTGCTGTCACTTTGGGGGCCCCATGCGCAGTGCATGATCCATGTGGGCGGAGCCTGTTGCTGAGTTTGTGCTGAACAAAACCTTGTGTAACACTTTTTTTTTTAGATGGGTATAATTTTTGAAAAAGTCAAGCCATGTCAGACCACATCAGAGTGTCTGAAGTACTTTCAGACTCCAGAGGGTTAAGCCGAATTCACTAGACATGTTGAGGGGGAAAATGAAGGTAATGTTAAAATGTTGATTATAGTGGATAAAGAAAAAAATATAAATCTGTTAATTACCTATAAAAGTAGCCTTCAAATAAAGTGCTACCCACATATCTTTATGAGGAATAACAAACAAGCTAAGCAGAAGAACCCAGAAAGTGTAGTCTGTTGCAGTTATAAAAACAAATTTAAAATAAACATATTTTGTTGTGGTGTCCATTTTCTGTGACCCGAATCCAATTGAATGCTTATTATGTCATAATTACGACCTCCAAACTCATAAGTAGGAATTTCCCAGGCGGACTAGCAGCATTAGTGCTGTTACTCCGCTATCATTGTTAAAGCTGACCGCGCCTGACACTGACTTGTTTCCTTCAAGATATCCGCTTGGGTCAAGTTATTTGTTCCTCCTCAGGATTAGGGCTGGGAATCACCACTGATGTCAGGAATTGATTAGATTCCAACTCACAAGGTCCCAATTTGATTCGATTTTTGATTTGATTTGATATCAATTCATTTTAGGATATTTCAGTTACAATAACAGGTTTTGTTTAGATATGAAAAGAGATTTTCAGAGAACTAATGTTGTCATTGTACAAGCAACACTCAACCTACTATTATTATAAATATTGATATTTACATGAAACCTCTCACTGCCAGTTGTACTATGTATGATTGTGTGTGACAAATGAACTTGATTTGATTTGAAGAATGAAGCCAGAATACACACACACATCACATTTTACATCGGAGTGTGAGAAAGCCAAACACAGAAACAGAAGTACACAAGTATGTTCTGATGCATTAACCCACAAACTTTATGGATTTGTGTGAATTAGAAAGTCAGTCTGATACATTTTTACAGACATTCCTGTCAACAAACTTATTGTTGAAGTAACAACATGAATATTAAATGTAAATACGAGCACTGCTTATTGTTAAACTTTCCAAACGCTGCGGAATAAGGAATAAAACTGGATAGTTGTATGTAATCTGTGTAGTGTGCTTGTGCATGTGATCAGAAATAGTGAAATAGTCCTGGTCTGATACCTTCTACTCTGAGGCTGTTTAGTACAAGAGCTTTTAGTCTGAGAGCTGAGATAATGATGGTTTAGTACAAGGATTGATGCTGTTCTTTCCATTGCCTAAGACCTGATGCCAAGGTCAGAGGACATCCTAAAATGTACAACGTAAACACCTTCAGTCCAGCCATGCGTGCAGGCCAGATCCTGTTGCGTGAAAAACAACGGCTGGTAAGGGGTTAAAAATTTATGCTAATTTTAAAGATTTATTTCAGGTTTATGTGAATTGATATTGGATCATTCAAATGAAAAATCAAATTTTTTAACCCACCCCTTTAGATAGTTAATATATGCTTTACCTCCTCTCACACATACATTGCAGGTTTGCAAACAGCCATAATATAATTTTTAACCATAAGTGTCTTATGTCAACTATTTATTCTGTTTGAAAGGCATCAGTTGTTTGGCATGAGAAAATGTGATTTTTTGACCTACCTGTTGGTGATTATATCTTTACATGCATCACTGGGTTGTTTTTGCTGCTGATGACACCAAAGTATGCAGTATTGTCTTCATGCTTGTATTAAATTGCTCTTAACTTGAAACTGCACATTGTTTACCAAGTTTGTGGGATCTTGCATACTTGATATGAGCTAGTTCTATTTATAAAATGTTTTTCTCTGTGTTTATGAGGAGAGCCTATGTAGGACATCTGGAGCAATGGTGCACAGGAAAAGTGATGAATAATCTGTGAATATCTCTAGTCACGAGTTCTTTCTTTTTTCTCAAATTTATGGCTGAGGCTTCATCCCAGTATGAGCAGACTATGGACAGTGCAGTATATGTAATATGGCTCCTTCATTTTTTATGGAGCTATTAAAATTATGGTTTATAGTTCCAATATACCATTTGATTGACAGTGCTTTTTCTGATGACTTACTTAGCTTTTTCTGGCTGAAAGATTAATCAAAAAGAGGATTCTTAAAGCTGGATTGTACAGGAAATGTCTTTACTGCTTGGATTTTTTTTTGTTCTGTGGTTCAGAAAAAATATTTAATGTAATTATATAACATGAAGCAGTTCATACAAAAGTACATATTTTATTCAGTTCACTCATCATTAGTTCTGATAAACTGTCTTCTACAAAGAGGAAAATTAGAAGGTTCTATTTTTTTACCCTTTTTATCCATCTTATTACAGTAAATTTGTAGTTTCCAACTTTGAGAAGTGCAGTAATGTATAACATAAATGATACACTTTAAAGGTCTTGGCTGTATCTCTGCTTCTTCTTAAAAGTAGTACAAGTTCTTTAGCTAAATGTGAAGGAGCCAGTTGTTTAAATTGATTGACTTGTGTGAATCTGAAAAGTTTCCAAAAGTTTACTCCCAAAATAGGAAACAACGTGGCTTATAGGTGAAAATTATGACATGGAAATCATATTGGATTTCTTTTAGATGCAAAGTAACTCAGGGAATTATATTGTGGCTCAATAACTCACATATGCACTCAAGGTTGGCCTAAAAATGTCTAAATGGTGGTGCTACTGACCCTCCATTCACTTTTATGTGCATCCAGAACATAGACTACCAGGACCAACAGAGTGTCATGTTTGCAGTAGGTGTGTTTATATTTACTTTGTTTTAAGATAACTAATCAACCTAATTGAATCATATGTGAGTTTAGGAAACCTTTGTTGCTGCTTTCACCTCAGTACCAACAACAGCTGTTTACATATGTGCATTAGAAACTTGCTCATGCAGACTAGCATAACAATACAGCTGATCTCTAGGCTATATATGAGGCATTGTTAGTCTTCAAATGATTATTTATAAGAATGCAATATGTCTGTCACTGACTTTTGGGTTTTCATTGACTGTAGACTGTAGACCACATCCACATTAAAAGAAATAAACACTTGAAATAGACACTCTGTGTAATTTATCTATATAATACAAGTTTTGCTTTTTAAATTGAAATACTGAAGTAAATTAACTTTTATTTTTTGGAGATGCACCTATATAGTTCAAGAGATCTGTACTGGTCAACATTTTGGTGTGGTGAGCAGAGCAAGACTGTTGGGTGTGAGAGCTCTCTGCTAATGATATGACACTGAATTACTGTCGGAGAGTGATGTTGAAGTTGTTTGCTATTGTAGGTTTGTCTTTTGCTATGTAGATGCTAGACTGTTGTTAAGTGGTTGCTTAGGTGTCCCAGCTAGTTGCTAGGCAGTTGCTATGGTGTCCCAGGTGGTTGCTATGGTGTTGCTAGGTGGTTGCTAAGTGTTGTTGAAAATGAATGTGGGTCAGTGTGGCTGAGGATTAAAGTTTGGGGATCTGCCCTGGCTGAGTACATGCAGTTTGGTGGTTGTAATTTTAAAATAGTTTGATGTATGTTGAGCAAAAAATAAATTGGACTTTGTTCTAGGAAAGGGGGGGAGAGATAAGTAGTCAAGTACAGGTCAGAATAACATTGAATTTGTTCTTGGTGATCTGCCCTGAATGTAAAAAACATTGTCTGTAATTGTAGCAGAAGTACAGTAGGTGGGTTGGTACTTTTCAACCACATTCATTTTAATGAGGTAAGAATTTTAACTTCTTTGTTTAGACTGCTTTGCTGCAATGCACAACCATAATAGTATAAATCTGCATAAAACAGATACTGAAGTAGTGCATTGATTAAGAATGTGCAGCCATTGAAATATAAATCAGATATCTAAGTATTGCAAAGAAGCTGTTTCCATTAACTTGTGGTGGAGCTTTACTTTACCAGCTCATGTATCACATAGAGCTTGGTGATCTTAGCCTTGTGTGTAGGTGTTCAGTCATGGAAACTCAATCTTTGTAGCTTTTAATGAAAGGTTTTTGTGCTGAAGTTGAAGTTTTTACCCACTTCATTCCCCATTCATACCTCTGAACTTGTGTGGCACTTACAGTTGATTGGAACTGGAGTTGTTTAGTCAGTAGGTGTTTCCTTTAGCCACTGATTTAATCTGGTTGTGCTTTGAATCAGCCAAGATCAAAATGTTTTCCTTTTTTTATTTGGTGGATTTATTTTATTTATTTAAAAGCAACTAAAATGAGTAATTCTACATGACTGATTGTGTTAAGCAGCCAGTTGCTTCTTACTTTTCATGTCATAAAGTATTTTTTTATTCATGTTAATTAAATATGCATTTTTGTTTACAAGTGCATTAGAATGCAGAAATGTTTAGCTTGGAACAGTTGAATAAGGAACTGAAATTTCATGAATCTCAAACACTGTTGTCTCCTCCCTTAAATGCACGTCCCACATAAACAAACCAAAAATGGAAAAACAGATCAGTTCTAAAATCTTTGGCTGTTTCTTAAGTCTTCTCACTCCCTCCTCAAATCTTATATACATTGACATCAAAACATTGCAAATGGCAGAAGTTACCCAGTTCACCCAGGCCAAAGTTGCATACCTTCTGTATAGTAATCAAAGGGCAGTTTAAACTGAACAGAATGAACTGAACATTATAAAACATGGTTGACTGAAGATTTTTTAACTGCATAATAAAACAATATTTAAATTGTGAAAAATTAGGTATTATTTATTGTAAAATAAAGAAATATTCAATGTTCAATGTATTAGCATGTTTATTATATAAATGTATGGCTTTATTAACAAATGTCACAACCACAAGAGTTAGAAACTTTTCAAGACAGTGGTAGACAAGTTGGCAGGTGTGGGCAGTTTGAAGGAACATAGATAATGGTTACTTGGGGATGAGCTTGCCTGTCGCACCACCTGCTGCCCCACCCAAGTCGCATAGCCTGAACACCCACTAGAATCCTGCATCCAGGATAGTTTTTTCCTAACATTTATGTATACTACTTAATAATATAGCTTTAGTGCTATCTGGGAAACTTTAACTTAAGACATAAAAAGTGTCATCAGTGTCTAATCTTGAATATCTTGAATAAGTAACATTTCAAGGCATAATTACTAAAGAGGCAGCTTAGTTATTTAGCCCTATTCAGATAAGATTATAGTTACGTGGGACAAATTTTGTAATTTCATCATTTGCATCAGGTTCTTTGTGATTTTTTTTAAAGTCTGGTTGCACCATGTCTGATATTTGTCATCTCATCATCTGAGAAAATTCCACTCTAAATTACCTACTTTTTTTTTTTTTTTTTTTTTTTTTTTTTACAAACTCAGAGCTAATTTGACAATTTTTCAACCTGTTCGCAAGCACATCTGTGTTTTTCCAGGCACTGTCTTGTCTACTGTGTACACTGTGATTGTCCACTCTGTATGCTACCTGGGAGAGCATTTTGTGGAGGGAAAATAAAATCTATAATGAATGTGTGATACTGTCCACTCCCTCTTCATTAGAGACATTAGAGAGGGTGTGAGTAAGTATTCATTGAAAGGGAGGGAATGGAGCTAACTGGCTAAAAACATTGAATACATTTTTCCTAGCTTTTTATGTGCAACCTTTAATTAATATTACAAAGTTTGCAAATATATAACACAAAATAATCTGACAACTATAGGGCTGCGAATCTTTGGGAATCGAGCGAATCGATCCAGAATCAATTCTTGGGGTCAGGAATCGATTTTTTTCCGATTCTTTCAAATACGAACGAAATAATTTACTGTTGCAATCTCTGCAAATCGCAAGAGTGACGTCAAGCCCTTTCTTACCTGGCCGGGTTGACGGTAAAATCCAAAGTGTTTCCAAATGGTTGCTTTCAAAGACCGCGGCTCGGCTTGCATAGCAGACGCTGCTTCCTTGTTTTGCCTAGCACTACGGTGGCTGAAAAGGCACATCCGCACCCACAAAAAAAATTTATTTTTTGAAAACGAGAATCGATTCTGAATCGTTCAATGTTAGAAACGCGATTCGAGCTCGAAGCGATTTTTTTCCTGCACCCCTAGACAACTAGCCAGTATCTCTGTGTGTTTGTAATTTAGCTCAGTTTTGTGCAGTAGCATTTTGACTACTGAGTGCTAATAGGTTAGTAAGCGAGCTGCTCATTAACTGAGCATAGCCAGCTGTTTTAAAGCCTTAAAACTGGTGTTTAAAGACATGTAAAAATTTATTTATGTAGTTTGGTTGTTAGATATGGTAGTGATATTGCATTAGTGTCTATTAAGAAGATTAACAACATAAAAAAAAGTTTGCATTTAAGTAAGTAAACATTGTTTATATAGCATTTTCAAAACCTTTGCCACAAAGCACTTCACAATACTGTAGATATAATGACATAGATGGGAAAAATAAAATAATAAAGATACAAAATAAAATATTATGTAAAAATTAAATCACAAATTTACATAAAATCCAAAACTTACAAACATGAAACATAACAGAAAATTAAAAACTATATTACACCAACACAGAACACTCTGATGGTTTAGAAAAGCCTGAGAGTAGAGGTGAGTCTTCAGCTCTTAAAAGATTATGTGTAATCTGCAAATCTAATGCTGAGACTGTTCTTAAATTTAGGTGCGTACATGGCAATTGCACAATCTCACTTTCACTTCAGTTTTGTTCTGGGTACAATCGGAAGCCCTTTGTTTTTGTGGTTCTCATTGACTAAGAGCTGAAGTAGGTTACCAGCAACTCAAAAAGTAATATATTCAGTTGCCTCACCTTGTAAAGACGTCTAGGTTAAATACTAGTATAATAAATACAAAACGGATTCCAAAAAAGTTGGGACACTAAACAAATTGTGAATAAAAACTGAATGCAATGATGTGGAGATGGCAAATGTCAATATTTAATTCGTAATAGAACATAGATGACAGATCAAAGGTTTAATCTGAGTAAATGTAACATTTTAAAGGAGAAATATGTTGATTCAAAATTTCACAGTGTCAACAAATCCCCAAAAAGTTGGGACAAGTAGCAATAAGTGGCTGGAAAAAGGAAATTGAGCTTATAACAAACATCTAGAAGAC
>BRDA01001484.1:126631-143811 GCA_036984385.1 Crenuchus spilurus | reverse complement strand
TGGTAGAACTTGCAAATTTGCAGGGTGTTCAAATACTTATTTTCCTCACTATATATATATATATATATATACACACACACACACACACACACACACACACACACACACACCAATGTTCATTTCATAAATTAATTCATTTTTAGATAATTCACAATAAACTCTTCTCTGCCACATGATGTAGTCTGTAAATAGTTAATATTGTTACACACTGTGAAAAAACCTTTTCTGTATTGAAACTTTTCTTTTTGTTCAGGTTTCGGCCAAAAATTCATTTTTTAGTATTTCTAATGTTTACGTCTCATCTTATTCTATGAGTTTACTGGCTCATGTAAAACCTGGAGTTTCCCAATATCTGATTACTTAAGTGCATGTAAACGCATTAATTTGATAACTGACAAAATCTATTTTTCTGCAGTTATACGATTATGAGCTGCATGTACAGTGCAACCAGAAAGTATTCACATCACTTCACTTTTTCCATGTTACGTTACAGCCTTATTCCAAAATGGATTCAATTAAATTTTTTCTGTTTTTAATATTGCTGTTTAATAAAGCTAATCTTTTATCTTATTACTTGATTAATCCTTGAAATAATCATGAAAATATTTAATTACTAAAATAATAAATAGTAACAGCTTTAGATGTGATACTTGTTTTGTTTTGCTAATATGGATTTCACTTTCCTGTGGCTCTCCTCTTAGTGGTTCCCTCATAGCCTTAGACTTCCCTTCATGTTGGACTTTACTGATTTTCTGCCATATTACCACCATGGGTGTCACTACCATCACTAGAATAGAGCAGTCTGGTGCACATGGAAGAAATTAGGAGACAAATCCATAGGGTTTACTGGAATCCTAGTTCTTCAAAGCTATACCAGAGCTACCAGTAATGGGGCATGACCTCTACGGCTTTTTGGGCAGGAAAAAGAAAAGAATGAAGTGTGAGTGCCAGTGCCCAGACTGCTCAGACTTAATCCAGCCTAAAGCTCAGGGTTTCAAGTGTGTCTCATTCCACACAGGAGTTTGTGTTCTGTTATTGCTATGGTCTGGTGTGCCCTGTGGTAGACAGACACAGAGCTGGGCAATGTGGTCAAAACGTTATTTCAGTTGTTAAATAATGTTATGTAATGCAGATTGAATATATCAGATGTTCATTATTGATTAAAGGATGTGAATATTTAAATAGATATTTATTATATGAACATTAGAATATAAGAAGTATTTTTGAAAGTCTTCTTGATTCCAGGTTATTTTGTTTTTCATATTTTCAGCGCTCAATCATAAGCAGAGCTCAAACAGGCCATCCATCCATCCAAATATAGAGGTAGAGTGGGGAACGCCCCCTAGGTAGCTGCTTCATTTTAAGAAAAACCCAGTGCTGAAAGACATCAGGTTGAACTTGGCTTAAGATATAAAAGGTGGTACAGTGCGCAGAGAGAGAAAAAAAACACAAAGTTGATGCAACAAGGATTCAAAGCAGTGCTATGTGAATGGAAAAACATGGTGCACTCTTTCACTATCAACTCCTGGACATAACCACTATGGCCACTCTTCACTCCCCAGTGCACTCAACCTTTTCAATGTTTTTTTTAGAGAATTTTGCCCAGTTTAGTTGTAACATTTTGCACAGCAAACCTCACCTCCCATCTGTCTATTTCCAAGTATCTCATTCCCACAGTCTCAGTTGTGCAGCGCAGTGTGTTTTTCATTCCCCACAGCAAGCCCCAAAATTTACATTTGTGTATTGTTTTTTTTCTTCCATATTTTGCCAGCCCTTATACCTGCACTTAAGTCTAACCGGGTGGCTTTAAGCTCTGTTTTTTTTTTTTAAAGATGGCTGATAACCAGGGGGAATTCCCACCCTCTCCTTCTCCATTTGGATAACTGGCTGTACCATTACAACAGTTTTATTTTTTTGTTACTTAAGATACAGTTTACCTCTTGGACTTTGTGGCATTTCATTTTGTATCTTCATTTGTGTAGTTGAGAATTATTTGGCACCACTGAAAAATAAAAAAGAAAGGAAAGGCAAGAAAGAGTAAAAATTGCTCTTTCAATCAAAATGATTTAATACTCTTCATATATTACTTGTTTCTACTGTTCCCTCATTCTTCCCTTGTGTCTCCCTCTTCTAGTGAGTTCTCCAGTAGAGCTGCTTATAATGCAGGCTCTCTGCTGGGTTCATGATGACCTGAGCCAAGTGGACATGAGCAGCTACATCCTCAAGGTCTGTGGACAAGAGGAGGTCCTGAGGAAGTAAGTTTCATTAAGTCTCATACCCAGTTATCCTTGGGAGAATAATCACATATACTTGTGCATCTGTAAAAAACAGAGTATCATAAAGTTTGATGTGTTCATAATTTAATTCTAAAAGGTAAATAGTTATTTATTTTAGGTTCATTATATGTAAAGTGACATATTTCAAGCCTTTTTTTCTTTAAATGTTTAACTTCAAAATTAGTGATGCACCCAATATTCTGCAAACACAATTATTTGGCCGAAAATGCCAAAAAACACACACTCGGTGTACAGCAGAATAAATGAAAAGATGTGCTACAACTATGAACTACAAAAGCTAAGCCAAATGCTCTTTAACTCATTATTTTTACACTGTGAGTCGCATCGTAGCACATTGGAGTTTTATTCATCATCAAGCATTCAGGCCAAGCGTAACTCCAATTACAGTTTTGAAATGTCACTAGAACCCGAAATATTTAATGTTTTGTCTGGTCAACTTCTTTTCAGTTGTTAATACACTGATACATACAATGAAGAAAATAAGTATTTGAACTCCCTGCGAATTTGCAAGTTCTCCCACTTAGAAATCATGGAGGGGTCTGAAATTAGTAACACACAAATAAATAATTAAAAAATCATACATTGTGATTTCCAGATTTTTTCTTTTAGATTATGTCTCTCACAGTGGACGTGTACCTAAGATGAAAATTTCAGACCCCTCCATGATTTCTAAGTGGGAGAACTTGCAAATTCGCAGGGTGTTCAAATATTTATTTTTCTCAATGTAGTTAATTCCCATATTTCAGGCCTGCAAAACATTACAAACATTTGATACAGTAAAGCATTTAGCACTTTGTAATGTTGCCATTTCTTCTCTCATCACTTAAAAGATCTTTTGGCATTAAAGATACCAAGCGATGAAGTGTGTCTGGTGGTGTTTGTCCAATTTTTCCTGCAAAAACGTCTTAATTACTCAATTACCACCATTACTCAAGATGGCAACGTAGTAGCACACAGCTTCATCTCCAGGTCTGTTTGTGGTCTGTTAAAGTTGAAGAAGCTCCTAGAAGCTCAAATTCTTCATGAAAAGCACAATTACTCGAGTCTACAGTGTGACCCCAGTGACTTTTGGATTTAACCCTCCAGCAGCATATTAACAAAAAACTATATAAAAAATAATACCTCAGAAGCCTTGAAGGGTTATATATATATATATATATTTCTAGATATTTGAGAGGAGCATAAATAAGCAGAGACACGTTTGCACAGCTGCACATTTTTTCCCACCAAATGACGCGATCTGTCATTCAAATAATAATGACATGGTAATTTCAGACATAGCTTTGGTGGAATAGCTGCCGTGGAATGTGAAAGTCAACAAAGACATCTCAGCTGAGGTGAACATGAACAAAAGACCTCTAACCTCACTAAATATTAAATTTAGGAACCACTGAATAAGTCAAACACATCAAGTTGCATTTCTTAAGCTTTACAATTTCTAAAAACTGCAATGATCAGTGTGTATGTAACACTTGATTATTCATTTCTAAGCTCAAAAGTTTGGGCTAGAAATGTTGAGTGTTTTTCCAAAATATATCAGCACAATTGGAAATAGTTTTGAGCAGATTTAATCAAAAATATATATTTATGACACTCTTACTGTTTTGCCAATGTTGTTGCTGAGTTTGTGCCAAACACAAGCCTGTGTAACACTTGGCGGGGGGGGGGAATTTAATGGGTGTAATTTGTAAAAAATTTGAGGCATTTCAAATTGATTTTCTTAGATACATTCTAATGAGAACTGATATAGCATGATAACAGCACTCTGATCCAAGCTCTTTAAGTATTATTTGCCCACATACATATAACCTAGCACTGACCCCAGCCTCCCCACCTTCCCCCACCCAAAACATTGGTTGACTGCACTGGATGAATAAAGTCAATAAAGCAAAGCAACTGGACTTTTAATATATTTATAGTTTGCAGGGTTCCCGTGGGGTCTTAAAAAGTCTAAAATTCAAAACTTTAAATTATTGCCTTAAAAAGTCTTAAAAACGGCCAGATATCCATCCAAGGTCTTAAATTTATTAAAGTCTTACATTTTTACTTTTAATTCCAAAAAAAGCGTAGTCTAATCGGGCGTTAGTTTTGCTAACTTCTGCTAACGTCGACTAAATGCATCAGTGTAAATGTAGTTCTGTTCTCTGTGTTTCTCGGGGGGACTACTGCTTTGGGGATCTACAAAGCCCGTGATAACCTCATAAGACGTCTGTTGCCAACAGTGTTGCCAAATCCGCTTATTATAAGCGACATAGGGCTTGTTTTTTCGAAAGTCGCTAGCAAGCCTTGTGAGTTGCGGGTTGCGGGTTTTTTTTGGGGGTCTTGTTTTTGAATGTGAAATTGCTTATTTGGGCTTGGCTTTCTTTGAGTGAAACTCTTATATCCCAGCTCGCCACACATCAATCAGTACTGCAGACCGTCTTGGAGAACTCATTGGATTTACTTTGATGGACAATGAGATCAAAATACACCAAACAAAATGCACTTTTATTTTGTTCAGAGCTTAAAAGATTTTAAGGTATTCAAATAATTTATTAAATAATTTAAGTTATTCAAAATGTTTATATTAAGTGTTTAGCATAATTTGTGTTGTTTAGGTATAATGTCATAATAAATGTTTACCTTTATACTGTTTAAAAGCGGCCTCTGTTTAACAGAATGTGGTGGGTTGCCAGTTGGGCTTATCTTGGGCTTGTTTTCATCGAGCTGGTTGCTTGTTTCTATCGCGAGATTTGGCAACACTGGTTGCCAAGTGAATTAGCAATTTAGCAGTTTCTAGTTTTAGCGGCTTTTTTCCACCAACTAGTGACTTTCCTCAGTGTTATTGGATATGGTGTTATCCATGATTTTCCTGAACTTTAACCTTTCCCGAGGTTCACAGATGAAGCCGGTTTTTGGTTTTCGGTTAGAGGGTTTATATTGTGAAAAGCAGACATTCATTGCTGCTCTTTTCTGAAACATGGCCCAAAATACTAAGTGTTGCACAGTAAGGACGCATTAAAATGTTATGTTCCTATTATGTTCCTCGACTATTATGACTGAATCTCTAAGTCTGATGATGATGTTTTAGAAGCAGAGTGTCTGATAGAGTGGAACTACTTTTTATAAATAAACCATTTTTTCTGTCCTCTTTGTCATTAAATTTAACAATAAACTTTGATAAACCAACTGTGGTATAATCACAGTCGTACACTTGTTATTGCTTAATTACTTGTTAATTTTTGAGCACTGTAAATAGTTTACACAAACAGAACTCAGATCTTTCCACAATCTGGTGACACAGTTCAACAGACTATGGCTGCATTTAATATATTGACAGTTTGCTTATTTTTAAATAGCAACCAATTGTGGCATGTGATGTGCAAAGGTTGTTGTGGTGATGTCACTCACTGAAAAAAGTAGTAATGACCTAAGATGAGTTTTGGCTGTCACATCTGTTTAAGATGCACAAAAACAGCACAAGGAGTGAATAAAGCCTTTGCACTTCCTCTGTGTGAGAGTAGATAGCAACCTTAGATTCTGTAACATTGTCTTAGGCATCAGAGGAGTTTTTGTTGGGTCAGACTTGTAGGGGGAAAAAGCAGTTCTGGTTCTTTCCCCCTTTTTCCAAATGATCATTTATGCATGTCAAGCTGGAAATTTCAGCTACAGGTTTTAGAAGCTTATTTAATAACACACACCTTTAACTGCAAGGGTATTGTAGGTGCAAAATGGGGATCAATCTATGAGTTTTAATGTTTACCGTCAGGATTCAGCCACCACCATATTATGTCTCCTCCAGTTGTCTTGCTTTGCCTAAATTATTTCATTTTCTTTGGTTATTATTATATGTTATATAATATATTATTGGCTGTGGTAATTGACCATAGGCTGCAAAATGCTGAAGTATTCCTATAAAAGTTTTATATATTTATTTATTTTATTTCACTGACACACTTTTGACTTCTGACCTCAACACAGTGGGTCCAGATCATCAGCAGATTATTCAGTCTTTCATGGTTTCTTCATGAACAGGTTTAAGTGTGTTGAGTCAGAGAAAAGTTAAAACTGTGCAGGACAGCGTGCCTCAGGAACAGAATTATGATTATGAATAATGATTATGATCACAAACACTGCTTTAAACCCTGGAACTGCTGTAAAGTCACTCTTTCTCCCTGATTAAATATTGTTACAGCAAATACTATAGCCAGCCTGCTTGTGGCTTGCATCATGTTGTATCTTAGCGACATGCATTCATGTGCAAGTTCCCAGTCATCCTTTTAACACACATTCTTTCACACTTGCTCACCGTCTTGAGCAGCATAGCACCGCATGCTCCAGGATCTTTGAGGATGCAGAGCGGATGTTGAGATTTTAGAGGGGTTTTTTTTTTGGTTTGTTTTATTGACACTGCCCTCCTCTCTAATGTAGTCATGTCTGAATGTGTTTCTTGGAGTCTAGAGTCTGGGTCGTAGGTTATTGAGTCTTTCTTTAATAAACAACATCCTTTGCATGTGTTTGTGTGTGCTATTGTTGCTGTGTCCAACTCTGCATTTTTTATGCCCTTAGTCAGCTTTCCTGTTTGACATACTAGTTCCCTCATGTCCCTTCGGTAATGTGGGTTCTTTTTACCTCACTAGTTTTAATAAACACAATAAGGCTGAGTTTGATAACAAAGTACAGTCTTACAAAGTACATACTGTTCTCTGTCTTGTATCTTTTCAATTGATTTGAACGGCTTTAGCTTCCTGGTTATTCATGGGCCGTGCTGTTGTTTTTGTAAGGCAGAGCTCTTATTTGCTAAGTGGATATGCAGTTAATTTGTAAACCTATTAAACAAAAAGTTTCTGGCTGCTTTCTGGTGTCACTGTTGGATCTGTGTCAGTTATTTATATTCATTAAATCAGAGGGTGTCTTCTAAATCTAAATGAATACCAGGAAGTAACCAGTGAGTGGGGTTTTTTTTTGTTTTGTTTTTATCTACCATGCTGGTGCAACACATTTTCTCCCATTTTTTCATGTGGAGACATGCAATTAAACTAAAGCTTTGTTTGTTGACATTGATAGTAGTTGCTGCTTTTGACCTTCTCTGAAGCGTTCTCCCTCTCACTCTTTCAGTAAGCACAACTTGGGCAGCCATGAGTACGTGCAGAACTGCAGGAAGTGGGAGACTGAGATCAAGCTGCAGCTCCTTGCACAGAGCACCATGAGGAGAGACCTGGTCCGAACGGTATGCCAAAGTACTCATTGATAGTATCTCAAAGCATACTAAGGCTGTGAGCTTAATGCATTTGAACGAAAGCTAATTCTATAAAGCACTGAAAGGTGTATTGTTGCTAAATAGTGTACTTAATTTGTTTTGAATTGAAGTCGTCTCACATAACATTAAACTTTTTTGTGCTTTCATGTGTGTATTAAGGTGGATGATGACAACTCCCCCATTGATTTGGAGAAATACCTAGACCACATTGAGAGGCCGTTTAAAGAGACAGTCACAAGGTAGGAATGTGCCTTGTCTTCATTTGTAACTTTCTAATGTTCCAGGAGAGCCAGGATCTGAAATTAAATTCTTTCTTCTCCAGAGAGAGTCTTGCTGAATATTTAGTGGGCTTTAACAATCAAGTCAGCATCTGCCTTCAGAATGAGGTATGTTATGTTCAAAATAAATATAATTGTTGGTGAACCTACAACCCAAATCAGAAAATGCCAGGACAGTATGGAAAATGCAAACAAATAAATATACTTTTATTTCATTACGGACAGTATGAACCCAAGCTATTTCATGTGTTGTGTGGTCAGCTTCATTTCATTTGTTAACACACACCCATTCCTGCATTTCAGGCCTGCAACACACTTCATAAAAGCTAGCATGGTAAAGCTATTACCACTTTGCAATGTTGCTATTCCTTCTCAAAACAAAAAGATGTTTTGGCATCGAGGATACCAAATGAAGTGTTTCTAGTGTTATTTTGTCCCATTCTTCCTGCAAACATGACTTAATGTGTGCAATACTATAGGGTTGGTTTTACATTGTTCATCTCAAAATTTTCCACACATTTTCTACTGTGTACAGACCAGTCCAGTACGACAACCCTCTTCATCCATAGCCATGCCATGTAATGTGTGCAGCCTGTTGTTTTTTTCCATTGTCTTGTTGAAAAATGCATGGACATCCCTGGAATAGATGTCATCTTGAAGGCAGCATATGTTGCTCTAAAAGCTCTTTTAGACCTTTGCCAAGATATGTATTGGCACCACAATACGTATCTCCACTGTGTGATGGACCATCACATATGCCTCAAATCTCAGGAAAGTTGATTTATGGACACATAACTTCATTTTTGCACAGTGGAATTTTAAGTGTTGTTTGTGAATGTAACTCTATATTGTAATGCTTTACAAAGGTTTGGTTAAAGTAATCCTTTGCTTTTGGGATTATATTACCTATAATAAATGACCATTCTTGATGCTGTGCTGTCTGAAGGATCAGAGATCAGAGTTTAGCTAAGACTTGTGTCCTTGCCCTTACCTCACTGAAAGATAACAAAAGAGAATGTTATGTACTGGACAGAAATATGCAGAGGGACAAATATGCAAATCCCATCTGAATATTCTTTGAGGAACATGAAGATGAAACATGAAATGTTTTAGGTTCATACTGTCTGCCATGAAATAAAAATGGAAATAAATGTATGAAAAATGTATGCATTTTTAAAATTTATGTTTTCAATACTATCCCAACTTTTTCTGACTTGAGGTTAATAGGCTCATCACACATCTTTATGAATTGTTGGACAACAAGATATTTCTATTTCACTTTAGAATACCCAGTATAAAACAGTAGACCGAGTAATCCAGGCAGTTAAAAATCTGTGCTGTACACTGGATGAGGTGGAAACACCAGCCATCACTGATGCTGTGAAGAGACTGAAACATGCAGTCAACCTCCCCAAGTCCCGCTCCCCCGAGGTCAGAGCACATAACATTACAGAACTGTACACAGAATGTTCCTACACAATACAGTGAGACTTTAAATCTGTATGTTCTTTTTTTTTTAATTAGGGTGATGCCAGCAAGTCTGCTGTTTCAGCTAACGGTAAGTGCCAGTGATTGTAATTAAAATAAACATTTCTTGATGGTGATAGTGAATAAGACTAGAAGCACCTTACCTTCAGTACGATTATTGAAATTGCATTAGTTGTGCTTTTGTCTTGCTCCAATTGTTATAAAGTGTATCTGCACAGTCATATCAGAATCTAATGACCACCCTTACTTTGGAATGAACTGGACCTGGGATGTCACAGATGATACCTGAGAGGTTTTGCTGCACTATAAATAAGTGAACACACCAGTCAGTTATAGCAGAGTGCAAAACAGTTGTCAAAGGATGCAATTTGACTGCTATCCAAAAGGGCATTATAATAGGGTAGCAGGCAAAGGGTGTTAGCATCTCGGAAACCGAGAGGCAAAAGCTGCCCACTGCTTTATCATTTTCTCCATCATTAGTAAAGTTATTGTTCTTGACTTTTGTCTTCTGCACACTGAAGTCCCATCTTTTCTCTGAAATACCTTCAGCTCTTGTTTTTTCTGCTGAGTGTTCCACATATAGAAGGTTAATAAAGCCTTGAATTGTCAGTTATTTTCCTTCTCTCATATGTTCTGTTCAGCATACAGGTTGAATAGATGTGGTGACAGAATACAGCCTTGTCTAACTCCTTTGCCAATGTGGAAATAGTCGGTTTGTCCATTTTATGTCAAGTCAGTGGTTATTCAGTGTAAAGATTCCTGATCAGAATGATTTGCTTTGGAATATCACACAATGCTTTGATATTCCTATCTTCACGAGGACATTCCTTAACTTTGTATGTTCAACAGGGTCAGAGGTTTTGCTCCAGTCAATGAAGCATATGTTGATTTCCTTTTTGAATTTCTTGGCCTTTTGCATAATCCATCACACATCTCTAATGTTATCCCCTGCTCCTCAACTTTTCCTGAGCCCTTCTTGCACATCTGGAATCTCTTTTGATGACTGTAGTGATTGAATGATCATGAGCATAATTTACTGCCATATGATGTGAGTGCATTTTGTCTCCTTTCTTTGATATTGGGGGGTATAAACTGACCTCTTCCAGTCTGCCGGCCATTATTTGTTGGCATAATTTGGTCAGCACCTTTACCTGAAATGTCTTAAAAATCTTGAAATACTTCTTCTGTGATCGTATTGATTCCTGTGGCTTTATTTTTTGGCAGTTATCTTGGGGCCTGTCTTTGCCGTTATGTTTGTGGATTTATTTTACTACCTGCATACACACACAACTCAGCCTAGTCTCACTGTTCCTCACTCCACATTCCTCATCTGCTCACTCACTCCACACCTACAGCTTTCACAAAGTGCCTCAGTTTCAGCTAATAACAAACCACAAAAACAGAGCTGAGTTCTGATTGGATAGCTTGAACGCCAGTCTGCAAGCCCAGAAAATGTCCCCTTAAAGGCACGTCGTAGCCAGTAAGTTATTTTATACTCACTGGAGAGAATTGAAGTGTTTTATCGAAATATCTGCTCGTGCTCACAGAATTATGGCACAAAAATAACTCTGACTTCATCTTCTAGTACTGTTACTTCAAAGACTTTACAGATGTTGGCCCTTGTCCTGTCTGATGGCTCTCTGAAATTAATGGTTTGCTTTCCTTAAATGATCTTTATCCTTCTTGATTGGTTGCAATCTTTACTCTATCATCTGTCATCCACTTTGACTTCTTTCTCCTTTTCAGTGTTTTGAGATTTTTTCCTGTTTCTTCTTTTATAATATCTTTGAGGTCCATCTTTAGCTCCTCTGCTTCTGTCATTTATGTCTAACATATGCATTTGGTTTTTGTTTTCTTTGGAGGCAAGTTGTATAATCTTATTTACAAAGTCTGATGGCTTGATTGTTTTTTCTCAGTTTGACTTAGAGCTTGTGAGCATTTTCACATTCAGCTCAAGGCTGTATCTTTAAAATGAAAATTTCACCTCTTGGTGCAATAATTACGGTCAGTTTGGTCCCTGTGAACTCTGTCTGGTGATATCTAAGTGTAAAGATATTGCTTTGAATGTAATAGTAATGAAAAGATTATTATGTTCACAATAGTTTATTAACCATTTTCCAGCTTCTTTCCCGTTTTCAAGGCTTTCCAGCTTCTTTCTAGTTGTCCAAATTTATTTCCCGCTTTCTGATTTCCAACTTTGGCATTGTGATTGAAAGTGCCCTGATCCAGTCCACTTTAATTCACTGATTGTTTTTGCAATGGCCAATTATCTTTTCTCTCATCAACATCACCAGCTCAGTGTTGTGTTGTTTATTTCCATTTGGTTTTCTTCGTACAGAAGTGGTTTACTATTTCTTTCTTCTGTGTAGTTGATTTAATGTCATTATTGCTGCTGGCCAGTATAAGTGACAGGTGTAGTCTTGCACCTCTATGAAGACCCTTCTGCCATGGGGAACCTTGACGAGATAAACTGACTTTTTAAACACCTCACACTTTTCTAATACCCTTCTCTATTTGTAGGTTATGCTAGCCCAGTGGAGGAACGCATGGAGGGTCTAACAAATGCAGTGTATGACTTGGCAAAGCTCTACCTTCGCTGTTTCTGCCCAGCATCCTCTGAGCATGTGGAGCAGAAGTGTGCAGACGACCACAAAGAGATCAAGGAGGCCTCCGGCACCACAGAACATGTGCAGTTCACTGTCTATGCGGTACATGGAATTTCTACTGCATGGGTCAGCAGGTAAATTTTTTACTGCACTTTAGTACAGTAAGTGTGGTTCTGCTTTTAAAAGTGAAAGATCTGCACAACAGTCATAAGTAACAAAGGCAGTTGTATGCAGAAGTACTCCTGGTAAATGTATACATTTTGCTGATTTTCAATTAACACCACCCTTAATAGAACAAGCTTAATGTAATGGTTTACCAGAAATTATATTTACATATTTAAATCATTAAGATCTTAAATTAGGTACACACCCACGTTTTCCCCAGTACATTAAAAGCAGCAAATATATAACAAAAAAATTGCATTAAAGTACGCAGAAATATTATATTTTAGTTTATTTTGTGCAAAGGTTGATGTTCACTTCTGTTCATTACAACATGTGATTTGTTTTGGAGAGTGTCCAAACATTCCAGTAATAATACCAGTTCAGTTATTTTTTGCCTTCATTAAGATTCAGATTCAGATTCTTTATTGTCATTATAACCAGTATAACGAAATGTAAGGTTCAAGGCTTTCAGTGCATAATAAAAACACTTAATAAATACCTTAAATAAGAAAGCAGAGATAAGACAATAAATAAATAAATAAATAATCAAGTTTGAACAATATTGTACTAAATATTGCAATTATTGTGCATGTGACATGTCAATTTAATTTAAGTGTGTTCATCGCTCTCACAACAGCTGGGTAGAAACTGTTTTTCAGTCTGTTACTTCTAGCTTTGACTGTACCATCTTCCTGACGGCAGTGGCTCAAACAGGGAGTAGCCAGGATGAGAAGGATCCTTTAGGATGTTGTTGGCTCTCCTGAGACAGTGAGAGCCATAAAGGTCTTCAAGTGTGGGCAGAGGACACCCAATGATCAATAAACATCTCTGCTTCCATTCCGGTGAAGTGAGCACCTGTACTGAAAATTAAATAAGATTCAGGAAACAGTAGAAAGGGAATCTAGGTTCAAAGTTCAGACTTTCAGAGCTCATCTCCTGATGTAGACATCTCATGTAGAGACTGTGTAAGCTGTCCTGACTTTAAGTCTTGCATTATTGACTTGAGCCTTTGACACAGGGAAGCTCCTGCTAGTGAGTTAAATTGGCATTAAATTTAGTGAAGATGCTAACACTTTATTTTAACTTTAAAATGCATCTTAATGCTGTATGTAGGATAGTAGTTTTTATTATTATTATTATTGTTGTTATTATTATTTCATCTTAATTGACTTTGTTGGGCTCTATAATCACATTCATAGCACATTATAATGCATTCAAAAAGTACTATAAACATGACTATAAATGTTTCTAGAAATGTGTAACATGTTATAGCCATGTTTATTATGCATTATGAATTGTTATTCATAAATTCATCATAAATTGTGATTATAATGTTATATTACATATAATTTTTCATACATATAAAAAAAAAAAACCTGTCTCAACTTGCATTGTATTATGACTAACAAATCTGCCTACTTATAAATACACACTGAGCCAGTATCTTATAATAATGTATTACACTGAACAAAAATATAAATGCAACACTTGTTTATTGCTCCTATTTTTCATAAGCTGAACTCTAATGTCTAAGACTTTTTCTAGGTACACACATTTTTTTCTCTCAAATATTGTTCTCAAATTTGTCTAAAACTTGGCTCAACTGTATTTATAGAGCACTTTTAACACAACAACAGCTGAAACAAAGTGCTATATGTAAATAACTGAAAACATAGAAGCGCTTCTCCTTTGCCAAAATAATCAATCCATCTCACAGGTGTGGCATAACAAGATGTTGATTAGACAGCATGATTATTGCACAGGTGTGCCTTAGGCTGGCCACAATAAAAGGTCGCTCTAAAATGTGCAGTTTCATCACACAGCACATTGCCACAGATGTTTTGAGGGAGTGTCAGTTGGCATGCAGACTGCAGGAATATCCACCAGAGCTGTTGCCCATGAATTGAATGTTGTTCTCTCTACCATAAGCCATCTCCAAAGGTATTTCAGGGAATTTGTCAGTACATCGAACAACAATCTGCACAATCTGTGAACTGCTGCAACAATCGATTTGCATAACCAAAGAATTTCTACACAAATTCAGAAACTGTTTCACGGAAGCTCATCTGCATGCTAGTCGTCCTCATTGGGGTCTTCACCTGACTGCAGTTCGTCGTCGTAACCGACTTGAGTGGGCAAATGCTCACATTAATGTTGTGGTGTTCTAGCCCACCACCACCATTGGCCACGCGATTCACGATGTTAACATCAGCAAACCCACACAATGTGCCATCTGCTCTGTACAGTGAAAACTGGGATTCATTGGTGAAGAGAAATTATAAGTTGAATAAAAGTGTAAAAAATTTTGGGAAACCACAGACGCTGTGCCTTTGAGGAGAAGGACCATCCAGCTTATTATCAGTGCACATTTCAATAGCATTAATTTCTGATGGTATGGTGTTGAAATAGTGTGTTTGGCCTGGGCTGCTTATTCATCTTAGTGCTGAACAGTATATAGAGGTTTAGAACATGTTCCCATCCACACAATGTCTCTTTGAGGCAAGGCCTTGTGCAGTCGGTTTCTTTGCTATCTTTTTGTATCCTTTTCTTGTTTGTGCAGTGCAGTGATCTCTTAACTTTTTGGACAGCTCTCTTGACATAGTGATGTTTCTTTTTCAACAAACCCCAGCCAATCCAGATATTTGAGGTGTTTTATGTCAAACATACCTGATGCAATTATTGAAGCCCCTGAATAGTTTTCTAGAATAGAGATTCTCTTCATAAGGTTACATAATTCTGAGCCTGCAGTGGTCTTTAAACTTAAAGGCTATTTAAAATGGCCTTGTTTTAATGGTTTATTGCAAACAGCTGAACTTTTGTAAAATGTATGTGGTGAAGGATGCCCAGGGTCCTACCATATGTTCCTACCATGCTTATGATATAGACTTTAACAATCATAGAACCCATTCAAATTTTTTAAGATGCACCTGTATGTCTTACCCAGTATGAGTGAAATAACTGGCCATTTTCATTGTTTCTAAGCTACTTCCTTGCCTTCATTTTGGTCACAATCTCACACTTATCTCCAGTCAACAATGGTACTTATCTGCTGTGGCTAAAATCAACGCGTTCCCATTTAGAGCTGCAGTGCTGGAAAGGGATGTGGCAAGACTGACCCATTTGCAGGGTAATGGTGTCACTTTGTGACGGGCTTGTTTACAGACTTTCTCCTGTAAGGCTTTGTCCACCATTCTTCATCCCCAGGGTTATTAATAGCTGTGGGGAACATTGCCATATGTCATACCAAAAGATTAAATAATACAAGGCCTGGCATACTACCAAAAACCTGTGATCTATCATGTCTTCACTTAGTTCTAGCTTTTTACCCTGTTATTCCCTTAGCTTTGTGCTTGCTCATTTTGAGCCAGAAGTACTTTGTTTTTTTTTATGTACAGATGTGTAATTTGTCCCTTTCCTCTTCCTGTAGTTATGAAAAATACTACCTGATGTGTGCCTTGACTCACAATGGTCGGAATCTTTTCAAACCTGTCCAATCTAAGAAGGTTGGAACATACAAAAGCTTTTTCTATCACATCAAATGGGATGAACTGTGAGTAGTCTACCTCTTAAGCTAACTTGTAAAAGTATTTCTGAGATTTATGGAGCAGTGAGAAGTTCATAAGTCTCTACTTGATTCCAGTCTTTTCTCATGGACATTTTTTTTTATTCAGGATAAACTTCCCCATTTCTGTGGCTCTGTTACCACTGGATACCATGTTGAGTCTCTCTCTCTATGGTGTTCTTAACCAAAATGCCAGCAACTCACCTGATTCCAACAAGCAGCGCAAAGGACCAGAGCTCCTAGGCAAGGTCACCATGCCTGTGTTTGACTTCCAGAGGTAAGGCATTGAAGGTACTTGTGTTGAATACTTTCCAGTATGCTTGCTTTATTTCAGTATATTTTTGTTTTTCAATATGTGCTTTCTTTCTCTGCGTTATTGTTTGCACACTGTCTCCAGTGTTTTCAGCTCTCTCTCTGTTTGTTTTTCTTAGCGACCACTTTAAGTGTGCTGAGAAGACTGGTGAACAAATCAAATTCAGGTATTGTTGTGTGTTTCAGAGTACTGTCTCAAGGAACAAAATTACTGAGTTTGTGGATATCTAGCCAGTTGTCTTCTGGAGCTGCAGGAAAGAGGAAGAACCTGGCAGAGAGAGTCATACTGCAGGTAGATCGTCAGCCTGTAATCTTTGACAAACACACACATACACACACACGTACATGCACATATGCATATTCCTAATGACACACACTGAACTTGCTCTGTGCCACACACAGGTAGACTTTCCCTGTCCTGCAGTAGATGTGCTGTATGTGGGCCCCCATGAGACCAAGTGTCCTGATTCTCAATCTCTAGAGACACCAGATCCAGACATCAGGAGGAGGATAGAGAAACTCTGTGCACGAGCATCTGCTTTTGGGTATGTATACACCTGAGATTGATTAAGTTACACAAAATGTACAGCCTAGGCTCAGATTCACAGGACCCTTTAATAACAGAAAAGCTGGTGAAGGAGTAGTTTTGTAATAAAGTGGTTGCAGTCCCTGTTGTCATTCAAGTTTTTTGCTTGTTTGGCTAATTGTACGCATGGAGAAAATGAAATGAAGCATAATTTAGTGTCTGCCCCTGTAATTACAAAAGTTATTTTCTGCTATTAAGGCAGTTAATTCTCTGTTTGAACAGAGAACATCATTTGCTTAAGATGAATATGGCAAGAACATTAATCCCATCCTCTTAATAATAAAATACATCCTCAATGAGCCTGTCAGTGCTTTAGTTTAATAAACAAAAATATGTTTGATGTGGAAGGGAGGCCGTTGTAGTGCCTTGAGTGATGTCCTAGGTTTAAAGATCAGTAGTCAGAGGTACAGTGGATATAAAATATCTACACACCCCTTTTAAATGCCATGTTTTTGTTTTTAAAAAAAATCTGACCAAGATGAATAATTTCAGAACTTTTTCCACCTTTAATGTGACCCATAATCTGAAATCAAAACTTAATTTAGAGAGGGGAAAAAAGTTGGGACACTAAACAAATTGTGAATAAAAACGGAATGCAATGATGTGGAGATGGCAAATGTCAATATTTTATTCGTAATAGAACATAG